>OY986964.1:36517441-36720042 GCA_963920575.1 Narthecium ossifragum
GGGGTCTGAGGAGGAGGAGGAGGACGGCGGAGAGGTAGAGGAGGATGGCGGAGATGAGGAAGGAGAGGGAGGAGAAATGGGTTCGGGTGGGAGACCATTCGAAGGCCGAGATGGATGGACGCTCGGCGAGATGCCACCGGAGTTGGTTGTAAAGCCAAGAAAACCACCTAGACGCCATTGGAGAGCTCTGGTCGAAGAGATGTTTGAGAGAGAGAGAGATGACGATGATAAATATAGAAAGAGATGACGATTACAAAATATTAGATACGTGAAAAAAAAAATTATTATTATTATTTGTTTTTACAAAGAATCGTGATCCGTGTAAAGGACATGTATTGGAAGGCCATTACGGATTACGGATTACGGATTACGGATTACGGATTACGGATTGATTAATATAATCCATCGATAGTTTTTGATTAGTCCAATTTTTTTTTGTTTTGAAAAGATAAGTCTGGAGGCTGGGGTATAATCAACTAGGCAACCTCCTACGAAGGATTACCAACCACAGGAGTCACATTCGACTCTTGATTATTCACACGAAAAGTACTAGCAAAAACTCTGGCTTGACGAGCAACTCAATATGCCCTCTCGTTCTCCTTATGGGTTATAGTCAATAACCTTACGCTACAGAACTGTCCCATTCGCCACCAAATATCCTGTAAGATAGGAATAAATGATGAAGACGCAGGCATTCTCCCATCAACCAAAGCCACCGCAACAGATGAATCACTTTCAATAACCAGATCACGCAGCCCCCTATTCCCACCTTCCACAAGACCAAATCGAATGACAGATACCTCCCCATATAGAATACCCTCTGATGCCGAATATGTTATTACCTCCGAGGCTGACCAAGCTATAATATCCTCCTCCTCCAAGCAGACTACCCCAAGCCCCATTGCCTCAGATCCAGGAGCTCAGGATGCATCCACATGTATAACCAATTCCTTCATTCTTTTGATCTAATCCATTGAGAGTGAACTACCGATGGATTAGATCAATCAATCGGTAGTGGCTACCAATAGGTGCTAATCAATCGGTATTGGGTCACCGATAGGTGTCAATCAATTGATAGTGGGCTACCGATAGGTGTCAATCAATCAGTATTGGGCTACCGATAGGTGTCAATCAATCGGTAGTAGTAGGGGTGAGCAAAACCGAACCGAATCGAATTGTTCGGTTCGGTCTTTCGATATATTCAGTTCGGTTCGGTTTTTTTTTTTTTTAAATTCGATTTTCGGTTTTCGTTTTTTTTTGTTAAAAATTCGATATTCGATTCGGTTTCGGTTTTTATTTTTAAAATTCAGTAAATATTGAAAATTTTAAAGTTATATACCTTATTTCGGTTCGGCTATATATTGTAGAGTAAAAAACTACAAATTATTTCGGTTTTTTTCGGTTCGGTTCGATTTTTAAATTAGTGTACCGAATTAATTTGGTTTGGTTTTTAAATTGGTGTACCGAAAAAATTTCGGTATTTCGGTTCGGTATTTACCGAATACTCACTACCTAGGTAGTGGGCTACCGACACCTATCGGTAGCCCATTACCGATTCTTGATCTAGTTCATCGGTAGTGCTACTGATTCTTGATCTAGTCCATTGGTCACTACCGATGGACTAGATCAAAAATCGATAATAGACTACCAATAGTTGGCATATGCATTATACATGCTACCAGTCCAGGTACACGAATCTTTATTATTTTACAAATATTATATGACTATCCTATATTTTGAGTTGAGGAAAGAATAATTCATGATTAAAGATGTGTTAAATAATTCTAACCCTAAAAGTAGACTACATTATTATAAGTAAATCTTCGGTGAAAGGTTAAATAGAATCTAACTATCAACTTGTATTACCATAAAGATACACAAGACACATAACTATGTCTTTTTAAAATAACATATACTATCGATCTTGTAGGCCTGTAGCTGTATCTAATCCTATTCACGTTTAAGAGAGCAGTAATTCGGGTCCTTCTCCTTCTTAGGAGGAAAAAGAGGAGGACCTGCGCGTTAGATTGGTGCCACTTGTCACCAATTAATACATATTATATATATATATATATATATATATATATATATATATATATATATATATATATATATATATATTAAACGCATATACATATACATACAATATATAGATACATTTTCATATATACATGTATACTATTATACACACATACATATTAATAATATATAACATATATATTACACACAGATATCACCAATTAATGACTTCATCTAAGAGGATGAAAATGAAGTCAAATCGATACATGCTCAAAGCAATTAAGGATTTGACCGAAGCATTTCATAGAGAAAATTTGGAAGTTTGTAAAGTTGCTTTAATTTTCAGTGGCGAACACGTGGGCTTTGAAAATAAAGACTACTATGATCACATGAGGAATGTGAGGCATAGAGAGCTAGATGGCGGCGATGCACAATCAGTCCTCGTTTACTTTAAGAACAAACAAGCACAAAATTCACAATTTTTCTATGCAATTCAATGTGATGAAAGTGATAGGGTAATGAATTTTTTTTGGGTGGACTCTCGATCTCATATGACGTATCATTATTTTGAGGATGTAATCACATTTGACACAACATATCGAACAAACAAGTATGAAATGCATTTCATTTAGTGGAGTAAACCACCACTTGCAGTCAATACAGTTTGGATGCGCACTTTTACAAGACGAGACCGAGGAGACATTTATATGATTGTTTTAGACATGATTTAAAGCTATGAGAGGACGTCCTCCAACTTCTATCATCACCGACCAAGACTTGGCAATGAAAGAACCTTATCCACCCAATTGGCCAAGGATTCTTAGGATACCTCTGTATTTAAAGCCTGCTTGCATCTGGTCCTAAGGCAGCAATCCTCGTTTCACCAACCTCACTAAGGTAGTTTTGGCATCTAACTCTAAATTGGCTATTGATATGTTATGGGAACATTTGATCTGGCCTTCTGAAGTTGAGGATTCTTTACGATAGTGCGTGGAGGGAAGTTTTAATGTTTTCCTCTGTTTTGTTTGTCCATATCCCGAGATCAGAAAATTGTAAATCGGATGGTGTGGTGCGGTGGTGCCGTTGCTCACAGGTGCCCTTGTACTAGGCCTTGGAGGATGGTATTACCATGCTTGATAGGTTCATGTAGTTGATTGTAGCATTTCTGGCTGATCTAATCAAACAAAAAAATTATACCTCACTCAGGGATCAGGTATTCAACCTACACCGTTTCGAGCAGAGCAAAGCAAAGCATGCATTTTAAACACCTTAATAGCTCCAAAGATTTATAAACAAAAAAACCAAACTATAAGGTGACTATGGAATCGGATCTCGACCTCTACGACGATCACGATACGTGCCGCATGAACCAACGTGAGCTGGTCTTATGCAGTGTGAAGTCAAACGCACCTGCTCATTGACATGCTCTCAGGAAAATAAGCGCCGGGAGCATTCAAACAATATATGTTGGCTGATACAAAATAGTATTTTTTTGGTCTCAGTCATCCTATCTCAATTATTTGCTTCCACAACCTCAAGAAAGTAGCAACATTTAAACCAATAAAATAAGCTGAAGTAGCATCATCATGTCCTCTAGTTTCATGCTTACTATTGTAAAGCCAGACCAACATTGAGGCTTTTTTCAACTCAGGATATTACATGAACATGTGTAGAAGATAAGGTACTCCTATGCATATGAAAAGTTTTGATAATATTACGAGCAAAGACATGGCAGCAAAACCATGTGGAAATAAATAACATTGCACTTATCTCATTAGCTCTTTAGTATTTGTCTGTTCACATGGGGAGCTAAACCATGATCAAAACGGATAGGATCAAAGAATGATATGAAAACCGACTTTAGACAATGTTTCCCCTTTATTCTGGGATTCATGTCTTGAATGACAAGATTTTGATATTCTTTTTAAATTGTCATTCGGCTCCACACATAGAGAACAGATGCAATAAACAACAAGTGAAGACCAACAAGCAGATGGGCTCAGCCCCCCTTAACATAAACTAGAATCTAATAGAAAGAAAAAATATTAATAAGAAACGCGGCTCTGCAAAACCCATGTTCAAATCATAGACATAAAGAATTATGTACACTTACAACAATGAAAGGGTCAAGGTGATCTAGAATAGATTTCAGACACCTATGCTTTTTCCTATTTTTTTCCCCTTGTTTTCATCTCTCTCTAAAACCAGAAAGCTATTTGCATTCCTAGTTGCAAACTCTCCTAGTAGCTGATAATTTTTATCAGCTAAAATGATCACTAATAGAAAAAATGTACCTTGAACATACGCTTTGCAAGAGTTGCTTTACATGCAGCTCTGCACAGCCTTGATAGCGGCGACTCGAGCAGCAGTTGCTGCCCTATTAGCAGCCATAACTGCTTTACTGATTTGCTCATCAACCCGAGGTAGTCGTGTAGCATTCTGTGCAGCCTTTTGAGCAGCCTATTGGATCCGAGAAACACCAGTGTCAAAATCTTGGCTGATGCGTTATCAGTAGAAGGCAGAGGTAAGATGGTATAAAGTTTTTAAAATGTATCACCTTAACTGCTCGTTGTACAGCATGATCTGATAGCGGCAGGGAGGTTTTTAGAAGTCCACAGTCCCATTCTCCTGATGTTCTTTCACCATTTCTAAATGTGTATACCCCAAT
Source organism: Narthecium ossifragum (assembly GCA_963920575.1). Taxonomy (NCBI): domain Eukaryota; kingdom Viridiplantae; phylum Streptophyta; class Magnoliopsida; order Dioscoreales; family Nartheciaceae; genus Narthecium; species Narthecium ossifragum. The sequence goes on from OY986964.1 coordinate 36,522,129, forward strand.
GCCTTGTCGTCGACCTTCATGCCACGAGCCCTCATAGCAGTGGCCATTGGCAAAATGGTAGACTCCGAAACCGTTGATCCTATCACCAAAGTACTCTCCAGAATACTTGTCATCATTCCTGCAATTTACCAAGGTGAAACAAATGAACTAACATTCCAAGTTTAACTGAATCTGGTACTGTATGTTCATTTTCATCAAAATTCTCTAAACATTCCCAAGTTGTTCACATAGAAGCAGCTATGAATTGAAGCAAAATTATAGTAAATCTGAGAGAAGATCCCAAGAAAAATCACATATGATGAGACTACTTTGTCATAAATACCCAAATCTGGATAGCAACAAGAAAAGAAAGCTGAAGCAATTTACAACTTTGACAAATGAAGGTGGACAAACACATGGCAAAACTCTGAAGACGTCTCTAAATAAATCGCAACCCCCAAAACTCAAAGCAGACAATTCACAGGAAAGGAGCTAGAATCATCAGATTAACAACTTCATTTTCTCAATAGAACAGAATCGCATTATAATCCAGGTCGAACAGTATACACTTTGAATTTAGCAGAAATTTACAGCACCTACAAAAGAATCGACAACAGACGATAACTTCCTATCAGATCAATAAAACCCACAGAGATCTATTGTTCTACTGATTTCTTCCACAAAAAAAAAAAAATCTCTGAGACCAACAATAGAGAGCGACAAACATTGCCTTCCATCTGGATCACAAAGTTCTCGTATGGTCTACACAAGCTATAAAAATCCAAGCTTTAAGCCACTACCAGAAAATAACTTTCATTCGATCTATAACAATAAGTTATCAACATTACAGAGCTTTATCAATAATTCTCACCAGAAAATAGCTTTCATTCGATCTATAACAATAAGTTATCAACATTACAGAGCTTTATCAATAATTCTCACCTGAAGTGATAGCATCCAAGGCCATGCTTGGACCCACACTTGAACTTCCCCATGTAGAAGCTCCCATCGGAGCACATCTGGACTCCGGTCCCATGGCTCTGCCCGCCGAGCCACTCCCCGGCGTAGCTATCACCATTAAAGAACTTATAAACTCCAAACCCATGCCTCATCCCCTGCCTGTACTGTCCCCGGTACCGGCTCCCCCTCGCCCAGCTCTCGATCCCATACCCATCATACTTCCCATTGATCCAATCCCCTTCATACCTCCCCCTTGCAAAGAAGTCATACACACCGCTCCCGCTGCACACCCCCTCGTGGAACTCCCCCTCATATCGATCTCCATTGGTATAAAACTCCACACCATCACGTACCAACATCGCATCAATCCCTCCACTCCTTTGATCTTGAATCCTATCTCCATCCCCGATTACCCATTGAACCGATTCGTCTCTCTTGGTTCGCCGAACTGAACTGAACAATGCCAACCTCTTCAAGGCCACCGAGACGATCGCCAGAAGGGTTAAAGAAATGTACAAGAACGCAAAAAGATGAGACCTTTGGCTGGGATGAAAGAATATAATCGTAAAGAGGATTGCAGAGAGGAGGATGGGTAGGATGGGGCGGAAGATGAATCCAGAATGCTTCTTCGCAACTTGATCCTGGATGGAGGAATGGGACCTTGAAAGCTTCGGGCCATGGTTCTTTGGGGACTCCATTGCCCCTCTCCCTCTCCCTCTCCCTCTCTCTTCTATGATATAGTATGATGGAGTGGGTATTGGTTCTTTTGTAGCTCGAGTGAGGGAGGACGGGATGGAGCTAACGTGCATTTTAACGGTCCGATTGATTGGCACGTGCGAGGTCGGTGGGAGGCTTGATCGATGAGACTGGATCGGGTCATTTGTGACCGTCCGATTAGTCGAGCCACGATGGTAGCCTGGTAGGATCTCGCGGACGCCGTTGCACGTGTGAAAAGGAGCGGGGATCTGGGAATCGTTGGACCCATCTGAGATGGTAAAGGTTAATACCCAATAAACTAGACGAGATCTTTAAGATTTACTATTGGTCCTGATATTAATTTTTAACATAGATTCCTTTATTTCAAAACATTTATACGATTGTCATTTATTGAAGGTTATAAACACAATCATGACAGACGGCATTCTGATGTTATTAATACCGTGGATAAGATCAAAGGAGAAGGGTTAATAGCGGCTGGAAAAAAAAGAGTCTGGCAATAGGTCAGAATTTTTTTTTTTTTCCATTTGATAATAGGAGCAATGAGACGAAAATGCCCCCTTATAATCCCTCCAACCCCCGCGCCGGCGAGCCCCCCAGTCCACCCCCGTCGCCGACGGCGCCCCGCGCCCTCTCCGGATCCCGTCGCCGGCGACGCTCAGCTCCATCCTCACCTTTTTTTCCTTTTTATTTATTTATTTTTATTTTTGAAATTGGATGTCCTCCTACGTTAACCTCTTGCTTTTTTTTTTAAATTTTGACAAGTACATTATATCCCTCGCTTGTTAATTTTTACAATTGACAATCAAATTTTTCATAAATATTTTTTAATTTATTTGACTAATTTTTTACTCAAGTTACTTTTCACAAATCTACAATCGTAAAAAAATGAAAGATAACTTGTACAAGTTAAATTGTATAAGTTAAATTGTACAGATGTAATTTATAGACGTGAAAAGTTACTTGTACAATTACAAAAAAGTGAAAAGTAACTTGTACATTTGTAAAAAATGAGAAGTAACTTTTACATTTAAAAAAAATGAGAAGTAACTTATACAATCCAAAAAGTGAAAAATAACTTGTATATTTCATGAACCAGACTCAAGTTAATTTCCACTAATTACTCTTCACTGGTTACTTTCCACTAATTACTTTTCATTGATTTAATCTGAAAAATAACTCAAGTTATTTTCAACGATTTCACCACCAAAAACACAAGTTACTTTCCATAATCATGAAAAGTAACTTACTCTCCACCGAAAATATAAACAGTTACATGAATACGAATAGTCACCGAGATATGTTAGGAATATTGAAAAGATATTTTAGTAATAAAAAAAAATATTATGCACTAAATGCCTTAAAGAAAAAGGTACGATGACCTAGGACTAAATATTTTCATCTGAATGACTTAAACACCAATTATTACTAAGACGAATTAGATTAAAGTTACAAGAGACAATGGACTGTGGAGTAAACATTAGGAATTATCTATGGATGACCCAAAAACTAAAAAAACATTTTGAGATAAAAAAGGAAAGGCACACAGATAAAAACTCCACATTGGCAGCTGTCCAAAAAATATGCAAATGGAAAGGCATCAATAAACAATAAGTTCCAGGATAACATGGATATAAATGTGAGCATAAGATAATGCTTTAGTCCAACAAATTTTCTATCGATATATGTAAAAGAACGAAGCTATTTGGGGAATGACTGGTTCTGAAGAGCTGAATGCAACACAGTCTGGAAGCCTGCGTGATATCCCTGCGTATATGCCGCATTCTTGAAGGTCATCTGCAATGGAAAGCCATCTCTCAGGTGGTTTCAAGATCTTGATCACAATCAAATAAAAGCACACTTATTACGGATTACAGACGTGATCTCTAATACAATAGTCTGATACTTCGCTTCGATTATTACATTGGTTATACTTACGATGAGCACGTTTAAGTCCATTCAGCATGAAGGCAGAGTAAAAGATATCAACCTCAAAGTGTGACTCAAGAGGGATTGCAACATGGAAACCCATATTAATTATTGTCTGATGGAAACAGATATAGAGGATCCCATGACAACACTTACTGCTCGATTTTCCAAATCTGAGGTGATGCGTTTTCTCACCGCTTCCAACACTGAAGGTTCAATTTCTCCCTGATGATCATTTGAGTTCTTGGTGATCTGCAATTGTTTGCATTCATAGAAGTCACAATAGAATTTAATTTGGAAAGCCTTGAAAGTCTGCAAAAAAAATTAAATTACCTCTGGAAATAATGCTCTGGCAGTCTTGTTTATCATTTCCTCCACGAAGTTGCCTACGTCCGTAACTTCAGCCAAAGGATCTTTAGAGCTTATGGATTTAGTTCCGATAGGCTTCTCCTTGGTCACTTTTGGATTGCTGGGGCGAAGAATACCTTCTCCTAGTGACAAAATAGAGATAAGAAAGAGCAGAGCATCTAACTAGCAAGAATAGAGTGGATGGTTAATGGAGTTTGACAAACAACGACATCCAACTTTCCGTGCCAACAACAAAGTTTATATATCTGGTGATTTGTCAAGTTATAGCTACTAAAGAAGAAAGAGAAGTAAACTAACCTAGTGTTCTAATTCCGATGTTAAGCTGTCAAAATTCTGCATCACATTTAAACTCAACACGATAACCTAAAGCTTCTTGCAACAAAGGCATATATGGAGTGGCAAATATTCTAGGAGAGGCAAGTGAACTTTAAAATGTATAGACATTGAATGAAATACTAAAGAAGAACCTCCTTAATTGCAGTATCAAACAAGAAATTTGTTCAACAAAATCACCCTTGTAAACAATATAATAGGCATTTACCTATGGTACTTGTCACCTTCTGAATTGCATTATTTTCAGATGGAGGTTTTGTAGGCACTGCCTTATCCTCTGAATCTGGCAGTGTGGGAGCTTCAGATGGAACGAGGAAAGCAAGATCGGGTGGATTGTCCTTCCCTACCAATGGACTAGCCTACTACACACCTATGTGAGCAGCACTTTCTATATTAAAAAAAAACTTAAGGTCTTGTTATGAATATTAAATCACCTCAAGGTCAACATATGATGGCTCTCTACCAGTAGAAGTAAGAAACCTTTCCAAGCTGCTTGCACTGAGAGCTGAAAGAGCAAGATGTTGCAGATACCATCAGGATTAGCAAATAATCTAATGAGAAGGCTGTTTCAAGATTTAATTCCGCCACATCAAATAGGTACATGAATGACATAGAAGTATGTATCTCTAACAACCAAATCATTAAGCCTGCCATCAACATTATGGGTTAGCCGTGGTGCAGAACTTTATCCAAGACTTACTGTAGTTACTGTAGTATTAATATCGCATCCAAAAAATTTGGCGCAATATACCTCGCCACGGCTATGTCACACAAGCAAGAAGGTTTTCCCAAGAAATTAATAAAGCTAGTTGATAAAGGTTCATAAAGATGTGCGCTCAAAATTAAATTTCATGGAATCAGGAAATACCCACAAAAAGTTGTTCCCAACAAGAGAAGCATCAAAAGGCAGAAATAATAAGGAACCTTAAACAAAATAGGTTACGTTTTGTCTCCAAGGGAAAGAATATAACAAAAGTAAAACCAAAATCACTAAGGCAGTAGTAACATACTCTCCATCAAAACCTGTTCAGCATAAACTACTCTGTTCAGATAACCAAAAATAAGAAGAATGAGACGCTGTAGTACTCAGATTCTCCATTTCTATACCAGATACTTAAATCTACATACTCAAGGAAAAAGACATTTTCTGGAGGTTGGAGAATTTAGCACTTTCAACTGGTGTTAAGATACAACAGCTGTACAGGAATGAAGGCAAAATAAGTTGCTGCAAGCACTCTCAAAAGGAGATAAAGAAGGCAAGACAACAGAGTACCATCTTCGGGAAGTCCAAAATATTACCATGGAGGATACAAATATTAAATTCCAGTCTAGAAGGAAAATAGCGCCATATGATGAAACCGGTATACATAGAGGAGAACAAAGGAACCTTCTCTACTTACACAGAGTTGTGTCATTGGATAGTGGGTGGAAAAAGCAACATTCCTTAGCTTTGAATCCTTGATCCAACAATAATGAAACAGACCTTCAAGAAAGACGGCGTGACTTAATAAGAAAAATGACCAAACTTAAGAGATCAAAATACATAAATAATTATATACCACAGCATAATTGATAACTTTATGGATCATAGCTTAAAACTTAGACCATTTGCTTGACAACAGCAGAAAGTGAAAAGGCAATATCTAAGGGGATAAACATCAAGCAATTGCGAACATAAAAGGTATGCTTGGATTTGAAGATTCTTCCTGTCACCAGGAAATTTGTGTTGTTATTTTCAAACAACCAATGAAGAACTTAAAGGTGGAACATATTCTTTCTCATGACCATGGCCATGAGGTAAATGTAAAGAAGAATGAAAACAAAATCACCGATATGAAAGCATCTGAAAAGAAAGAAACATGAATGGAGCTGCTTGGAGTAGTGGAACAACGTATTAAAACGAGAAAACAACCAGAAAATGTTTCAATTACCGTTGAATTATCAAAAAATAACACGAGTTTAGCATGAACAATTGACATATAAACTTGTCTACTCCTAACAGAAAGGGATGAAGCATGAATTTTGCAATAATCCCTAAGTTTCCAAAGCATGAAAGTAACATATTATCAAGAGAAAGACATACCGAGCAGATTCATTGACCAATGCAAAAGGAGTAACGCATCCCAATGGTACCTTGCAAAGGAAAGAATAAAGTCTTTAGCCTTTGAGAACAAATATAAACACAAAGAACCACGACAGAATATCATTCATGAGAATCTATAAAGGAGGATAAAAGAATGATCACGAGAAACAAACATATCAACAAGTTAAGGTCTATTGGCGGATGAAATGGAGACCAATGCCAAAACACGATTAAAGAAGAAACCTCGTAGTTTACAATACATTGCATCATTAAAAATCCCCAAATCAAGGAATTACTGGTTATTAAACCATTCAAAGAACTACTGTCATCTAGATATGTACCTGAAGTATCTCATGCAGAGCTTCTTCAGGAGCCATTCGCAAACCTCCTTTTCCCAAACCAAGCCGCTGGGACAGAACTGTTCATTTAAAAACATCTCTAAGCTCGTGAAAGCAGCAAGCAATTCGAAAAACCAAAATGAACCTAGAAAAAATCTACCAGTTCGCACTATTTAAGTGCTAAAATCACAGCGATCCAATGGAAATTACTGCAAAATACCTTTCAGATCAACCTTGGTATCTGCCAAAGCAGATACGACATAAAACCTATGCTTCTTGTCCTGCAGAAGATGAAAATTACCCACGAATCATTCCACCCAAATAAGCAAACAACAAGAGTAACAAACTTGACTCAAGTTTCTTACCTTCAACAGCAAATTTTTACTTAGTTTGCCACCTAAATGCCCGACATACTTCGCCTAAACAAAGAAAACACCAATGGTTTACCTCAATTCGTCTAATCGACGAAAAGCCAACAACTGTGATCAATCTACTGACCTGAGCTTCAACTGTCAGCACGACGGGATGATCATAGCACTCGAAAACAATTCCAAGTTCCTAATCATAAGAAGAATCCCACAGAATCGATTCAATAACACAAGCAAAAAGAAAACTTAGAAATCACAATCCAAAGCCTCCGAGCAAAAGAATGAACAAGAACCACCACCACATTTCGAATAAATGATAGAGGTCAAATGTCAGAGTAACCTTTAGGCGATCGAGAAGTTGATCCTTAGTGAATCCCATCGTCGTCGTCGGCGACGTCCTCTGGAGAAACTGCGGTTTAGGGTTCCAGAACCACTGGTTTTGGGGCGGCTCGAGTGTTGCCGAATGGGGATCGAATTAGATCCGATTCACAACTTATGGGAAACGTAACATGTCAACCGGGGTAAACATCGGATTAGGGATGTCTGTGGGCGAACGTCCTCAGCCCAATCAGTCCAACTCAAAGTCGGCCCACTGTATCACCCAAACCTGGGTTCGGGCTTGAGGCCATTGTCCAATAAAGTTCTCCTGTTCGGGGCGGGATTGAGGCCCAACTAGCTTGAGGTCGGTGGGCTGGGCTAGAGCAACAAGCGTCTTTCCAGTGACGCGAGAGAGCGAGAGAGAGAGAGAGAGAGAGAGAGAGAGAGAGGATTTCTAGCTGTCATCAATATGACCCATCTTTGTGTGCATATGCAGCAGTACAGCCATGTCTCCAAAAAGGACGTTTAAAAGGATGCTTGCATAGCTTGGATCATGGGAAAACTCTCGCAATGGCGACAAGGAAGCGTGTACAGCCATCCATCCATCACTTCATTTCGCATAAACAGCATAGAAAACATCATCTTTCCTATACTCATAAATCATATGCAACAAATACCAGGATCCAAGTTTAATGGCACAATCCTTTCATATACTCCCCAAGAGCATAAGTTTGCAATATATATTTATAGATATGACTGTACTCAGACACAGGAACTCCATGGAGCTACCTAAAAACTTGCAGCTCCATGGTGTTGATTAGAACGAATTAAAGAGAATTAATTAACAAGTACAATGCCGCTACCCCCTGTCAGTATTGTCTTCTTCGCATCTCATCTTGATCAGGATGAGCAGACAGAAGAAGAGCATGCATGAATGGATTAGGTTGTTGACTGGTAGGCTCATATCCTACATATATGTAGCTTTGGTCCTTTAGGAGAAGCTCCAGAGACGAATGTCGCCGTCATCCTCCCACTCCTCCGGCTGCAGGGCGGTGCAGAAGAAATCACAAGGGTCCATGCACTTGGGCGAGTCGAACGCATCGAAGTCGAACACCGACGCAATGGCATTGTGCTCATTGGACGAGGAGTTCGTCGTCAGGGTGTCATCAGTATCACACGATGCAGTAGGTGACGGTGCCGACAGAGGAGGCGGTGCAGTGGCATCTGCTGCCGCAGCTGCTGCAACTCTTTGGATAGACTTGTGCGACATGTTGGTGGTGGCACTGGTGGCGAGGTGGTGAGGTGCGGAGGCCGGGAAGTTAAGAGCGCCGGTGGCGGAGGAGCCTTTGAGGCATAAGAGAGCAGCATCATAGGCACGGGCGGCGGCTTCGGGCGTGGAGTAGGAGCCAAGCCAAATACGAGTCTTTTGGTTCGGCGCTCGGATCTCCGACACCCATGAGCCCCAGCTCCTCATCCTCACTCCCTTGTACTGCTTCTTTGTTACACCAGCTGCTTGTTGGCTAGTGTTCACGCTCGGAGTAGCCATGGAGCCATCTGGCTTCTGAAGCATCCTACTGCTGTTGCTGCTGCCGCACTTCACCATAGATTTTTTATGTTGATAGTGCTGTGTATACCTTTGTCTCTCTCTCTCTCTCTCTTCCTCTATCTTTATCAGGTAGTGAGGGAAAGAAGAAGCATAGATAGCTTATTTATAGCTGAGATCCCTTATGTCCTCACTTACAAGGTTAAGCAGGATTAGACAAAGATGAAACAGATATTAAACAATCATGTTGAGTCCAGATCGACCATAAAGTTTCCAATCTTAATAACAACTCATGCTCAAGCTAAAACTTATCAGCAGTGACTCAATAGCCATCTCCTGGAAATAGTATTCAACTTCTAATAAAACTAACACTTCTAGATAACTTTCAACACAAACCCAGATGAAAGCAATCAATGTGAACTCTTCAGTTTCACACGCGACTTATAGAGAGAGAAAGAGAGAGGGAGAATTTTTAACACTAGAGCTTAGGATTCCGGGGAGAGAGGCAGCTTCGCGGAATGTAAGGTGGGGACACTGGAAGCCAACTAGAGAAGTAGATGTTGAAAGAAAGGGATATATACATAAGATGCAGACAGCGAGGTGAGACCACCTGTAGCAACGCCAACAGCTCATAGCTGTCTCTCCACTGTCCGCCACACTACTCTCCGCGTCATGACTCCCTCTCTCTAAGCTCATAGATGCTCATTAAAAAAAGCCCCTCAACCATCTCCGCGTACACGTCTCACCCTCTTGACCTCCTAAAGATCTCATCCCCATCACCTTGTATTATAGCTTGTTGTCTTCATCCCTAGAAAGTGTACTATGATGATGATATAGCACGATACTGTATATGGTCCTAAATATGTAAACAAAAGAAGAGGTTTTGATGCTCACATGGATGGCTGCAACAAGGATGGTTCATTCCTCGGGTTGGTGTGGAATCTGTGAGGATGCTACTGTAGATATGCAAGTGGGTACTTGAGAATGGTGTCGTCAATCCGTACCTCGTAGTGGTAGCTGCTCCAGTGAACCACCTGGAATGGGTGATCAAGTCATTAAATAATTGGAAAAGAGCATTCTTTTCCATAAGGGTGGAGGGAGTCAAAAGGGATCTGCTGCTGCTTGCTGAGGTTTGTTGAAAGGGTGATGGATACATCTTCAGCGGTTCTGGAGAAAAAGATGGTTACAACTGGATGCAAGCTGGGTGTCTCTCTAGCTTTTCTCACCTATAGTAAGCACATGTCAATTTTGATGAGTTTAGCATGTTGCAGATAAGGATGTGAAGTGAAGAGAAAGTGAAAGACAGCATAATCATATACATATGTAGTGAAATGGAAGTCGGAAAATTATTAAATCGACAGATGTTGAAACTAACAATGATATTGTTGCAAGATAATTAACACCATTCAATTGTGCTTATAATGATATGTTGAGCCCGGATTTGATGGGAATTGTAAACTATAATTCAAAAAATCAAAATTATTTATCGACCGATTTGCAACCACATTATTAAAATTTGAGCTGGACTGGAAAGCCAAAGAGCCAAAAAGTTGGTGCCATTAGTCAAAGAAGTCCCAAAGCATTCCAAATGAAGCAATCAACTGAAGAGAATAAAGACGAAGTACAGAGTATATCCATTCCCTTCTACGGTTAGGCTAAATATACGTGTACCACTACCACCTGAATATTCCTATGCAATTAGCCAACAACTTCATGTGTCCAGAAAGGAGAAAGACATATTTTAGACTAGGCATCGACAAATCTAAAGAAGAGCCATACAGGTATATCTGTATGCCCAAACCAGATAATAAAGGACGATAACATGGTAGATAATTATATCAATTCACCGTAAGGTGAAGAGGATAGCTTTAAAAAATGTAGGCATTTATGATATGTTGGAGAATCAATAGGCAGAGCTAACATGAAGCAAGGTCACCATGAAGACATCAATGAGTGAAGATCAAAAGATATTCACATTTGATCCAGAAAAATAAGAGTTTGGTATAATGTGACGTGTCTGAAACTGTCAAATAAGGGTTTGCAATAATTCAACTGCACCGTGGTTGATGCTATGGGCTTTAACATATTTCACAAAGATATAAGGGTTTTGCAGCATGGAATTTAACATCGCCAAGAGGAGAAATAGTTAAAGATCAAGACTCCATACCTCATAAATAGGGAGAAGATTTGGGTACCAAAGAACTATGTATTCATTTGGTGGCCAACGTAATCATCAGTTGCTTCCTTCAGAAACTTAAAACAGATATTGTTCAACAGCTCATCTCTGCTCATCTTTGCAAGCTTAATAAATGATTCAGTTAGAAGTCAAGTCAGATAAAGCATAGGTTAATTTACAGCACACTAAGGTGAAAATTGCTACTATGGTGGAGACATCACAAAAAAATAAAAATAAAATAAAATCCAATCTTTTCTCAAGATACAATTATTCCTGCATTGCATATCTAAGCATTGCATTCCCTGCAGATGCCAAATGATCACAATATACCTTCAGAAAGAAGAGCAAGAAGAACCAGATACTGATATAACAAACTCAACCTCAGCATCGTTTTCGACGTCTCATTATGAAGACCTGTAATTCAGAGCTCAGGGATATGTAAATAGAGAGTTCCATATAAAACCTCCTAGTTAAGAATCTATCTGGACTCTGAAGGCAGTTAATTATATAGATGCAAACAGCAGCAATAATAAAGACGGTCATTTTGTAGCCTCAAACTTGTCAATTTAGCCATTTGCTCTTAGTCCCTTATTTATCCCAAAACGCCATGAAACTTTGTCTTTAAAGCGTGATTTGCCACGTTCAACATGCTAGGTTACAATGACCACAACAGTGCAAATATCCCATAAAAACATACAAACGGTACCAACTATAGTAAGATACCACATCCTACTCATAAGCTTATCTTACCATAGGGATGACTTTTGTGATTACCACCTTAAACATAGTCATGGATCACATAATGCCCCCCCCCCCCGAGTAAGAGAAATGATATTCAAGTATTTTGTTGAGAATCAACTGACATATCCTCCACTTCGGCTGGACAATCCTTCCATATGTCGGCAGTTGATGGAAGTTCAGATAGATCATCTTACTGATGTTTGCTCAGCTTTGTCACGTGTATAACTTAGGTTGCTACTTTAGAAGCTTGATTGTCACCTCATTAATTTTGTCAAGGAACTGACACAACTTGACAAATTGCAACAATTTAAGTAGGATGAACTAGTTGGAGATGTCATTCCCCAATGCCAAAGACTCGAAATAAATTTGGGACAAGAAGAATAGATAAGACATCATTTGCTTACTTTTGAGGTAAATCACATCCACGAATAAAAGAGAAACCAATTATTAAAGCATGGTGACCTAATCTCTTGATGCCATCATAAATTTAACTTCTTTGCTACACACCAATACACCCCTCTGCATTAGGTTTAAGCTGATTAAAACTATTCAAGCTTCGAAAAAAAAAAGGTATCCAAGGACTTGGGCTAACTTCTTTAGGTGTTACATAACATCCTCAAGATCTAACTGGTACAAATGTGCAAATGCAGGCTGAGGCACCATGGCAGTAGTCAGGTTTTCACTTATCACCTCATGCTGCTAATTAGTTCCAGAGAAAACAACGAGCAAAGTAGGCGAACAACCTGAAGGCTCAAATTAAAATCAGAGAATAGAAACAAATGAGAGATAGACCATGCAACCCATCATAGTAAGACATCAAACCCCAGGGCTCATTCAGAACCAATAACAGGCCTGTACAGCAACCACAAGTAAACTGGAGAGGAGCTAAAAACCAACAATGCAAGCTGCAAAAGCACCATCCTTGGCAATGCAGCTCCAAGCTCTAGCAAGGTTATAGATAGAGCTATCAAAGGACTGCAATTTTGCTCAAACTTTTCTGACATTTTTTATTAGTACATCATGGGTCGTAAATAACATTTTCTTGAATAGAGTGAATTTTCGAAATTTTATGCACAAGTTTTGATTGCTTGGGAAATATAATTTTCTACTGAGGAAATGGTTGGACAACGTACTTGATAAAGATAAAAGTTACTACAATAGAAAGGATTACAAGAGAAGTAGTAGCCCCTGCACTCAAACTAAAAAGCCTGACGATTTCTTCCAAAATTTCTCCCTTTTTTTCCTTCAGGAACCCTAAATCCTCAAATAAATTAAGCCTTCAACAAGTATTCGTCAATTACCAATAGAACAAAGCAAGAATTACATGAGAACAAATAGCCACCTAAACTCAAACAAAAAAGCCTGACGATTTCTTCCAAAATCTTCTCTTTGTCTTTCCTTCAGAAACCTAAATCCTCAAATAAACAGTTCCCGAGAAGAAACCAAAATCCCACCCCTCAGCTCTCTCAACTTTCCCACCAAAAAGATAAGAATACATCGAATTCCAGATCGCACAACTCTAAAAACATAGGAAATAACTTAGTCCGCGATCAAGAAAGATACCATCTTCAGATTCAGAAGCAGCACGAGCAATCAAAGGGGCAGAGTGGGGTGCCCCCGGCGTCTGCGCTGCCGACGCCAAGCTCCTCCGCAGAGTAAACCGCAAGCCCGTCTGACGTCCTCCGCCGCCTCTTCGTCGAGTTCCCCGAACCACCGCCGCCCGCCACCATCTCCTCCTCCCTGCTCCTCTTCTTATCCTTCTTTTTATTCTTGCTCTCGCTCTGATCATAAGGTTTGGATTTATTGTGATTCTTGTTGACCTTCGAATCCATCTTTTTGGCGGTGGGATCCTCGGCTTCTACTCTCCTCTTGGCCCTCTTCATCTCAAATATCTCATCAATCTCGGACATATTCTTCTTCTTCTTCTTGTTGCCGTTAATCTTCTCGGGGTCTCCGGTCTTCTTCGCCAGTGTCGGCGCCATGGCGGCGGAGATTGGAACGTTAGACCAACGAGGGCGTCGTTGGGGGTTTAGATGTGAGAGAGAGAGACGCAGACAAGAGCTGCCTAAAGAGGCCTTAGATGTGGGCCTGATCCGGATGGGGCGAAGTCCGACCCAATCCACATTTGCCAGATAGGCCTGGCCCAGTTGGCATTTAGGTTAATCAACCGTGCCCAGTCGATCCCGGATTACAATAACGAATCCGCCGCGCAGTGGCCAAAACATTATCCTCCCTAATGTACGCTTTGGACGGGACGGGCTAAGCCCAATCATGTACTGCATCTCCGGTCCGGCCGGACATGTGTTTTGAGACAGACTTCTAGCGCCATGGCCTATGGGTAACAGTACCAAATCTAATGGGTACGTTTTGTCCATCTTAAATTCGGACTTCTTGGATTCTGGGGTAGTTGCCGGGGTGGGTCTGATCATGCCTTTGATCACTTCCAAGTTTAACAACTAGTTGAAAAATGCTAACTTATATTGGAGTGGATGCCAATTTTTCCATCGGAAAGGCTACAAAATTAATCTGTCCAGATAGTCTGAACTGAATGCATTCCACATTTCCACTATCATCAAATCGACCACTCTGCGTCAGCCAATGGGTGATGAGAAAGAGGCTCCAAAAACACAGCTAAATATGATTAAATTTTTCTAGAGAAACCCAATTTACTATCAAGCTTAAACGATAATAAACTACATGAACAATCGTGGACAAAAACCAGCCAGAAAACGATTACAATATAGATCTCATGAAGCTGGAATTAGAGAGATCCATTTTGTGCTAAGGACAACAAAAAAAAGGGACAGTACAGTGGTAATACTCTGCAATCAGAAGTTAAAATTAATATAGCACCGTTGAAAGTTTCTAGCAAAAAATATGACATCAGAACTCATTCTATTTTTTTTTGTCTAAATTAGTTTCTTTTTCTGAAAGAATCCCTGCAAGTGCCAAAGCTGCAGAGCAGATACTATGATGCAAACACCAAGGGACATGATACTGAACCAAGCAACCCTAGCATTTGTCCTCTCGCTCACTTCTCTCATCTGTGCTTCCCTGCAGCGATAAAAATAAGAACTATATGAACAGGAAACTATAAGGACGTAAAGCTTGAAGCTCTTGTCTGTTTCAGGTAGTAAGATTCGAACAAGAAAGGCGTACTTGTTTTTGAGATACAACATATTTTCAAGAATTGCCACAGCAGAAGCCTGTAATTTCTTCAGTTCAAGCTCGACACCCTAAATCAACAAACTCAAGTATCAAGAAGGATACCTGAAAGGAAATGAAAGATTGCCCTTAATACCAAACCTCCAGTGCTCACCTCAATTTTTTCTTTTCTAGCAACAGACTCCCAGTCCTGTGCTGCAATCCCAATCTTCCAATCAAGGCTTACACTTGCACTAGCCCCTTTGTTGGCTCCTTCAAGCCAGAAACAAGCCAGGTAGTTTCCAGATTCAGAAGTTGTAAATGCAAATTGACCTGCTGTGACATTTTCCCGGTGATGAAGTGTGTTTCCATAGGGTGATGTCACCTGCAAATTAACCGACTGATCTTCAAACAAAAGGCCCAGATCTACAAGGATAAGATTTCATTTGCTTATCGCTATCAATTTAAGCCATTTCACCCTATGAGAAAGTATATACGATCGGCCTTGCTCCAAATTTGCAAATACAGTTAAGAGAAAAATCTGTGTGCATGGACGCAAATGCAGGTGGGCAAGCGGGTGCAAGCAGGATCTGTGCTCATGCAGGGTATGTCCTACTACAGATAAGAGCTAGACAGAGAATTTGGCTTAGGTAAAAATGATAGGCCATCATTAGAAATCTGTGATTTTTTCTCACTTCAGCATTTGTAAGCTAATAATGAGAAAGAGAGCACCAAGTGATGGCCAGATTTTCATACAGATTTATCTTCAATGTATGAGCTCCCGGGCCAGAATAATCAGGTACAATCGTTCAACTTTGTAATCAAGATGCTTACCCTACCATCATGCCAATAAAAATAGCATCAAGTCTTTAAAAAATGGGGGATCATCTTGACTGACAGACACAGAAGTTTCATGTTGTTCTTGCTGGCCAAGAGTATGTTACCGGTTGGCAAAGATACTTACAGAAGCACAAGTTCCACTGGAGCATCCACATATTAATACCTCAATCCTATATAGTCCAACTATCCAAGTACTATAGGAAACTTATATGAGACGCGAATCCAAATTACCACCAGGTTTTTATGCAACATTTTCGGAAGAACAACATTTTTTATTGACATGGCAAACTCATCAAAGCAATAAGAAACCAAAAATGAAGATAGTGATGTCCATGCAATATTATGGACTAATACAATGACCATCAACTTAATCCTCTAATTCCCTTTGGCGACAGTAATTGCTGTATCCATTTACAAAAACTGCAATATCAAAATGCAAAGGCTATGCATAAATGGAAACGAGACTAACAAAGAAATAAATGAACTCAAGTAACGAAAATAAGGATCGCCATAAAAATTCACTATATTGCTTCCTTCTTTTAAAAGAAAATATGCCAGCACTGAAATCGAAGTTACTAACAAAGACTTCTCTGAACATGATATGGCAGGATAAATCTACACATTTTGTGCATAGGCAGACCTGGCAGAATATACATCTATTTTACATGGTGAGAAGTGCCAGATGGGGGTGTATGTCATCTATGTGTGAACCAAGCCAAGCTCAACTTACAAATCCACACCAAGTCTGAACAATATTGGCTCAAGTGCAACCCAGGCAGATAATAGTCACAGAAAAGAAATGGTAGAAAGCAACTTCTACATCCTATGTTGTGCTGTATAGGTAATCCATGTTTAATTCGTCGAATAAGAAAACTTGCATGCCAGAAAATATTTTACATCTATGGCCATGACTTAGGGTGGTGGAATATTTAGGGATTGATGAAGATGATGGAAAAGAAGAGATTTGTTGGGCATAATTCTACAGAATTCAGAATGTAAATACTGCTTTAATAGTTGTAAAAGAAGTTATGGGATAACGAGTTATTGGCAAAAGACCACAAGCAGCCTTCACAATATTGAGAACAAAATCATGTTGTAGACGATGGCACTTTTCAAAGCAGAGAGCTGCAATAGCGAAGATACATCTAATGAGCATTTTGGCGAGATACCTTTATACTATAAGCTATTTCATTGCTCATGGAAATCACAACTGCAATGGCAGCTTAAAAGACTTGTGAATCACTGAAAGAATACAAGTTATCTATTGACAGTTGAAAACATCATAACACCCATGTTGAAAGTCCAACTAAACAACACAATTGTGCTGTACAGGGTGGAAAGTTGCAATGACATATATAAGTATATAACTGGTGAATATTTTCCGGTATATTAAGAGTAGCCATATTTATAACTTTATGTAACAGAATATTTCATCGCTTATATGGGCATTACAACTGAGATGTTCACTTAAATGATTTGAAACCCTAAAAGAATAGAAACCTATCTATTGCAATTAAATAGGTCGTAACACATATTTTGGAAGTTCAATACCACTCCATTATCAATATATCATGACGCACATTCTAGAAAAAAGACTTTGGTCTAAGGTGGAGCAACAAAAAATAATAATGAAAAATTCTGTCTAGCTTTGTCCTTCCTTTAACATTAACGCTAAAGGATTAAGTCAATTGTGACACAAGGAATGCACTTTCTTCTTCTCCATTCCGACACCCAAACGAACCAACGCACATAGGAATACCCAGTTGTCAGTCCCACCCTGTTCATTTCCTATACAAAACCAATAGAAACACACCAATCCATCACGTTCGCCAACATTCACCCACCTTAAGAGTAACCCAGTAGCTCAGTCCCATATGGTGCAACATGTCCAACTTCTCATAATCTCAATGAAACCCTACTCGAACTGATAAATTTCTCTACCCAATCACTAATTCCCAAATCCAATCGAAGCACCTCCCTTCACCAAATTCTTGAGCAATTCCCCAATCAAACCTATCGCTCCGACGCAAGAACCAACACCTAAACGAGAGGATCCTAAACCTAGAAATAGATATCAAGATCTAATCTTTAATCCAAGGTGACAAAAAACCACACCTTGATGGAGATGGCGGCGGCGGCGGCGTCTACATCCACCTCGTGCATAACCACGTAATCCGCTAGGACGACGACGTTCGCCTGGATCTCCTCGGACACGCACTTCATCCCCGACGCCGGCAAGCTCAGCCATAAAGCTGCAACGCCAGGCGGCGCCGCCACCACCCACAACAGCAGCACCGCGGCGGCGGCGCCAAGGATCACCCCACGGTCACCGGAACCCATCAACCCCTTCCAACCAAACTATAATAAGGTCTTTAATTCTCGATAGTAGATATAGAACTCAAGTTTGATTTAAGGTGGTTTATGACTCCCATACGCATACGTGGCACGTGAGAGATGCTTACTCCTTATTTAATTCATCAGGTGATTATCGAATTAGGAGAACTCAAGTTAAGTTAAATATAAGATAAGTTAGTCATATGATTGGTCGCAATGCATACGTGGAACATGATAGACGATTATCATGTAATTATCAGTGATTAGGAGAGAAAAATGGGAGTAGTGGAGGTGATCCGTGGTGGTATGGGGCCCACCCAGTGACATATATAAAAACCCTTCCTTGGATGAAAGGACTTTAATTATTAGTTGCGATAGTGCCAGGTTTTAGATTGGGCTCACTCACATTGGATTGAACCATGCAGATATCATTTGGTCAACATTCCATGGTCAGGTCTCAATTTATTTTTGATCGGGCTGACCAGTAAAATTTAATATTTACTTGCTTGCAAGTTTTAACCCACTTTATTTTTTATTGTCATTGTTTCATCTCATAAGTTTAATCCCATTAAAAACTTTAATATAGTTACATTACACAATTTCGGTTTTACTGAAATTAAACAGGTTTTAGTAGTGAATTTTTGCCACCCTTGTTTTACCATAACTTTCTTGCAATCATGAAACGACTGAATGGAGAAAAGCCATCATCATCATAAATTATACTCTTAAAGCATAAACAATGTGCTAATTAAGAGCAGCTAATTGGAACCTAATAATTCCACGTCTTATCTTTTAGTTACAGCAACAACACGAGTCATATATAACTGGGTTTATTTTAGTACACTGGAAACACACGAAATGCGTGCCTAGCTCCTCATTGATTTCCAGCATGAGAAAAATAGACCAAATACATTTAAGGATCTTATGCCGCCGGAATCTCGACAACGGCCGCGTAGTCGACGGAGATGGGTTTCTGGGCTCCTCCGGCAACGACCACTGGCAACTCCAGCACACCTTTCTTCTCATCAATGGTGTCTGATGAGGAACTGTTCAAGTGATCCTTGCTTTTGCCCCAGACAAGGAGATAGAGACCAATCACTATGATAAATGCACCAATAACCCTACAATAGATAACTTGAAGTTAGTATAAAACAAGATATATAACTGGATAACTTGAGGGACAGAGACCTTCCAAAGGTGATCTCTTCTGCTAGAATGATGGAGCCCAAGACAGCCACAATGATCATGCAAAGAGGATTGAAAGCAGTGACAAAGACTGGTCCTCTCTCCTTCATCACCATTCCCTGCACATAGTAAGCCACTCCAGTGCACACGAAACCAAATTAATTGGAGCTGTTCTTTAGGTTAACTCTATCAAGTACATAACCTGATCAAGTTTCTGCTTCTGGTGATGTATCTTACAGAGTACGCAGCAGTGAAGAGCCTTGCATCCCAGCCGATCGCCCACAGTCAGCCGATCGCCCACGGCTTTGGACCGCGCTCTATCACCAGCGCCACCGTGCCGCTCTCCAGCGTGCCCATCAAACATATCCAGGTCATCAGAGAGAGCTCGGCTGGATACGACTTCAGTGTATGAGACTGCAAGATGAAGAAGGTAGACCAACAGAGGCAGCTGAAGAGGAGAATGAAGGTGCCGGCGAGCCAGTGCTCTCGTTGTGGCTGCTTGAAACGGTATCAGCGTGGCTACCTCCCCTCGCACAGAATAACCCCATAGCGTGGCCTTTGTACAGCATCATCATCAGGGCACCTGCAACAGTCACTAGGGTTCCGGCAACCTTCGCTTGGCTTTGCAGTCTCTTGATCTCTATCTTCTCAATCCTAATCATTGACGGTATTTAAGAACGTTGCAAACACTTGTGCATGGCTCACATACGTACACAAATATCTAATATTTAGATTGTCTATTTCATCTGCTTAAACTTTTACATCGAGTGACAGAAGTTAACAAGGTACCAGAGCAAAGTTCATGAGTTTGAATGAACATGTTAAACTTCTTCAATCATCTCCAAAGTTTAAGCTAATGACAACGGGTGATCACTTACATACATACCTGAGTAGAACAGCCAATATAAAGGTCACCGCGGGGAGTACGTTATAGAGTGTGGAGGCAAAGCTTGCCGATGTGGCTTTGGTCCCCATGTAGTAGAGGTTCTGGTCAAGAACAGGCCTGCATTTATGCATGGAAGAAGATGGCATCAGATCAGATATTATCTATGTGATTAGGAGGGTCTGATTTATGAGAGAGGTATAAGCTTGGCAAGTAGATGGGTTTGTACCCCAGGAGTCCTAGCAGCAGTATCTCGAGGAAGCGAGAAAGTGTCATCTTGGTCCTCACCTTCCTGTGAGAAAACAGAGACGCTCAGTCACTGCTCAACTGTTAACTGATGTCTATAGTCACTGGTGGTAATGCTAGAAGGTTGTGAGATAACTATGTGAGTGTCTGTGGCAAACATACGATATAATTTGGACATCCTGTACCATCACCATCGTGCCCATCAAAGTGTGGAACCATTCCAAATCTCAGATAGACACGCATGCATGTAACATGAAGCGTGATGAACAACTAATATAATGAGAGAGGCCAATTAAGAACCTAAGAGTTACTTTCTTAATGTTAGCTTTCATGTTCACCATGCATGGCATGAGGCAGAGAGGGAGAGAGCCGTACCTCTCGAACCAGAGGGAGAAAGGGGCCATGGAGGCGGCCGCGAAAGCATTCCGGTAGATGACAAGAACATAATGGCTCATGCCGCGCTTGAGCGACACCATCTACAGAACATACTGTCCAGCAAAACCAAATTGCAACAATAAGATAGCCAAGTATGGCTTCAAACTCTTCACAACTCCACTCACAGACATCCTTAACCCTTTCTCTAACAAGCTAACTAGCTGAGGGATATATGCCCTGCAATGCTCTGGAAGCTAGCTAGCTTAATGCTTAATGCTTAATGCATGACTTATATAGAGCTTGATCATGAAGTCATTCACAAGAAGGAAAGAAAGATGTGGCAGCACCACTTTGGTCACTCCTTTCTTGGGATATATAGACACATCTATGGTGGTGTGGTCGCTTTAATAAATAGGTACGCTTGCAGCTTGCCATACTATACAGGGTGGTAAATGACTTGGGCTTTCTTTGTTTGGTGCGCTCGCCTTAGGATGGCAAATGACTTGGGCTTATCCTCCCACAGCTAGCTGGATATTACAAAACACCTGACTTGGATTATGCAAAACACAAAACTAATATGACAGCATATGTGACAATGATTCCACACCACAGTATCAGGTGGCTCTATCTCTCACCAGTCTCAGGTGATCTAGTAGCAAAGGAATCTGGAGAGGGAGAGGAAGAAAGATAAACTAGACGGTATTAACTCAATAATTAGAATTAATTTGGAAAATATTGTACACGAGGCATTTTTAAAGTTATAACGATGAAAATTTTGAACATTTCCTACTAATAAAGGGATCACAAAAAAGACAAGAGCAGCTAACCAGAGATGTGTTTCTGCAATCATCTATGAACCACGAAGAGCCCATGTTAGCATAAAGTAGCCCGTGATTCGTAAGGTTTTTGTTTGAGAATCACAGCAAGTGCAAAACACAACCACTATAACAGCATATGTGACAATGATCAGAATTACCTCCCTAGTCTCAAGTGGTCTGGCAGGAAAGAAATCTGGAGAGGGAGACGGAGAGGGAGAGGAAGAAAGATAAAACTAGACAGGATGAATTCAATAATTAGAATTAAATTGGAAAATATTGTACTCGAGGCATTTTTAAAAGTTTCTTAGCACGGCAAAAATTTGAAATGTTTTCCAAACATTTCCTACTAATAAAGGGATCACAAAAAAGAGAATCACAGCCAACCAGAGATGTATTTATGCAATTATGTACGGATGAAGAAGAGCCCAATAACAAGCTGTTGATGTTCAAGTGATTCTTTTACCCATGTTAGCATAACGTAGCCCGTGAATCGCAAGGTTTTTGTTCGAGAATCACGGCATAAAATACAAAACAATCCCAATTTTGCCAACTGTAGTGGAAGGAAACATTTGGATTAGGACCTTCTCAAGTGTTTGCAGACGAGAGTTTCAAGTTTTTGGCTGATTCTTATCCTTGGCTCTAGAAATAAAATCAGCATAATCTTTCCACCGAATCCTAAATAGAAGATAAAGTGAAAAAGTAATTACCGGCATTGCTGGGAATATTTCAGTTATGTAGCCAGTGTGAGCAGACAAGCAGAATTTATGCATTTGGAAGGACATCAGAAGAATAGAACCAGACAGGAAAAGGCAAGATTACACATCAGTAGTGGAGATTGATTACAAGATCTCATCTTTAACATACCTTTTCTTCCAGAAGGCTTTTTCTTTACTTCACAGGTGTGGTTGGTTTAGCAAAAGGCTCTTCATCACAGAAGGGAAAATGCTTTTTATGTTATCTCCAAGCAGTGTAATGTTGCACTGTGAACAGGGTTCTGAAGCACCATCAAAGTTAAAGTATGCCAGACTTGTTTCGGAAGTACATCAGCAAATTGTCACCTTGTTATCCCTATGAATTGAAATACGAATCACTTTTTCTCCGGAGATTTTGTTCTTCTTTTTCCACAAATTAGTGAAGCTATGTTCACAGAGTGCCATTCTACCTGAGAGTTTAAAACACCATGAGGTTGGTATCATGGGCTCAAAAGCCCTCAATTACGAACTCCTTTTGACCAAGAGTTGTTGACCAGCAATCATGCATAACTTAAAATTTTGGTCATATTCATTTAGCTAACTCTATTGGTTGGTCAAAGTTGCTTTAATCATTTAATTCCCTACAGGACGTACGGCTGTCTTTATTGTTGAAGATTCATCAGAATTCCTATCTCCATGACAGCATGAGAAAGATCTCATAGTGGCTGCCTCTGTTTAACCTTTATTGCAATGAAAAGGAGAAAGAACAAGAAGAGAAGAGGAACAAACTTATGAAGCTGTTCAATTGTTCTCAGTGATACTGTTTCAGTTGCTTAGAGAAAATTCTGGTAGTTAACCACCATTATCATCGAATGCTAAAGAAGGATCATACAAAGGTACAACAAAGTAGAGGAAGACAAGAAATCTTGGATTGAATAAAGAAAGCATAGGTAATACTTGTTAAGCATAATGTTTTCAACCTGAAAGGTGAATTATGACACCACTGTATAATGTTTGAGGAGGCATGCTAACATCTCTTGCATGTAATTAGATGCCAAAAAAATCATGGTGAAGTTAAATTATCATCACAGTAAAGTGATTAGTGTATCATGGAGGGAACTGATCATCAGCAGTTAAGCGATTACGACAAACAGAAAAAATGACCAGCAGCATTGGCAAGGGTGCATACATCATTTATCATAAATGGAAGATCTTGAAGCACACAAAGAGGCTTTGTATTTGACAAGCCTTGGCATATTTCAGTTTGTACATACCTAGGGTGTCTTGGATATCACCTTATAGTGTGCTCAACATCTATCTCCAACTTCCTTCAATGTAATGGATATCGTGCACATGTCTACTGGACAATTTGATCACCATTTCTGGGAGTTGAACTTCTCCCAATATGTTCTGTCTAAGAGGCAAACAAGTTACTACAAACTTCTTTTCGATACTAATCTGCAGAAGTGATCTTTGAGACATGAGACTTTCTTTTGTAAATGCTATGGTTCCTTGGACCCAATTGTACTCATCAAACTACCTATCATTCCTAGTGAATGAATTTTGAGAAACAGGGCTTGCTTTTAAAGAAGCAAGTCCAGTGGCTTTCAGGATTGGGCTCTTCAGTAACTTTGAGTATCATATATGAAACAGGATTTCCCCCGTGAGTTTAATTCCGCGGCAGATGGCCTCGCTGCCGTTGCATGGGCGAGTTTGTCGGGGCTAGCCCCCTGAGTTGTTGTAACAGCCTTTCGGCTTAACTAAGCAAAAAATATATGAAACAGGATTTATGAGTAAGGAACCGTCTGCAGACGTTAGAAACTTAGAAGGTACTGCAGCAACCTTAATATAAATTCATGGCAGTGGCGTATTTACAAGCTTTACAGAGAAAATCCAGCATTACTTCCAATGAAATTTCTTAAAAGCTACGTATATGAACAACATCCAACGTTCAAGTTTCTCACTCAAAAGCCATCAATGCATTGACAATTTCACTAATTGCTCTTCAAACTTGCTCACTTAAAATCTGAAACATGTTCTCCTGATAAATCACCTATTAAAAACATGCCCTTAATATTACACCTTAATCTTGTCCTGTCTTTTCGTTGTATTAATGCACTTGACTTCAAATAAAAAAGGAGAATATACATAGAAATTTCTCACATCATTTTTAATTCTATAACACACCAGGAGTGCTTCTGTGTCCAATAATTCTCAGAAATATAATGATGAAAATTGACTTTGCTACACTAACAAGCGTTTTGTTACATTATGCTGCCCCTTCCCGTAATCCCAACATCCCAAACAAAGTTGTCATGCAATGTTCATTTCCAAAAGCTTTCTGCAACAAACTTCTTCTAACATCACAAGACTTAAAGAACATACGCATTCTCAACACAAGCATCCCAATACATATTAAATTAAAGAAAATATGCTCTTCGCAAAACATTAGTCACAGTAAGGCCTTTGCTTCGACTCTAAATCAATTGAAATAATTCTCTCCTCTTTGCTTTCGTTTGCTTTTGTACATTTTAATTAGCTCATTTGGTCTGCAAACAATAAATGATTATCACTAAGCAAAATCACTACTTCAATAAGATAAACAACGGGTCATTTATGATCCTCTATTCAACCAAGGTGACTCCAATATTTCAGTGTGAACTATTATTTGTAAGATAGGTAATACTTTCAATTTCTAGTGATTTTTCAGACTGATCCAATTCATTGTTCACTTGGTGAGGATACTGAACTTAGTATTGAACTCTATGTTGTTGGTCTTCAAAGTTACCTTACACGAGATGTATTTGCATTCCGAGCATTGTACAAGTTATGCACATCTCTCGGTAATTAATACTTGCTTTTTTTTATCATATTAAACTCTCTTTTCCTCCTTACTCCATTGGATAGTGACACTTTTTCATGGGCACTTTCATAGGAAATCTTGATGTTCAGAGAGACACAGACCCTATACATTGCAGAGACATCAATGAAGATTTCTGCAGCTTCCCCCATTGAAAAATCTGGCTATATAGGCGAACATTAAAAAAGAGGACATTGATTCATTTGTGGAGGATCACCATGCTTTTGGTCGAGTCATTCCCTCTAGATGCCATCCCTGCCCCTCAGTTTCTTTCTTCAGAGCAATGTCATTCACATTATGATCCTGGCCATCTATAGAGTTAAAAGCTCATTCCTATTAATTGCGGCCTCCACACCCCTAGGGTAATAACAAGCTGAATGAGACTTAAAATGCAGAAGAAACGGAAACACTAGATCATTATACACGATAATCGTGAGACTCATACAATTGCAAATGGAAGCACTGAAGTAGTCATCTTAAATTCAAAGAAGTCCAGACAAAAGATACTAGAACTGTAGAACATACTCAAGATAGAATTTCTTCAAACTTAAGAGCAAGATACATCATGCATCGCCAACTTAATCGGCATACCAAACACACCAAAAATACAAACTTGTCTATCAAACAAACCACCATCCGCAGCTACTATAGCATTAAATACAGAAGAGACCCCTTGCAAAATTCTACTAACCCGAACCTTTTTCCGCAGCCGCCAGCAATCTAAGAAGCTCCTTTGACAGCTCGAGCCGCTTCTTCACAATCATCATCTTCGAAGACCAATGCCTCCTCCACTTCTCCTCTAAAGCAACCAACCTCGAACTCTTCACCACCCCCAAACTCCCCTTCAAAAGCCCAATATTGAGCCCCTTCTGCCTATAATACTTCTCTACCGCCTCCAACACATATGGATACTCCTCCAAGGCCACGGGAATCCCATCATCTACAGTCTCGTCTCCGTCTCCATCATCTCCATTCTCATCTCCGTTTCCATCATCTTCGCCATCGTCGTTGTCATCCTCTTCCTGTGGATCGATAGGGACGGGAGAAGAGCCCCATACTTGGGAACATAGCTTCTTGATAAGGCGGTCTTCCGGTGAGGAGGAGGGGAGACTGTGGTTGTGCCTGTGGCGGAGGTGGCGGAGCTTGTTGAACATCTGTGAAGCCGAGAGGTGGGAGGGTAGGGGGGCGGAGGACTCCAAGAAGCCGGCCATGCTGGAGGCAGTCGGGGCCGAGCCCGTGCGCCGCCGAAACTCCACGGCGGCGCCGAGGAGCGCCACCAACTCCGACCTCTCCATACGCTTACATCTCCCGATGGCGGCGACGCTGCCAGAGTCCGTCGAGGCGGTTGGCGTGGATTCCGTCATGGCGAAGGGGTTTAGGGCTGGCGTTTGGGTTTGGGTTTCAAGTTCCAAGGATTTTACCGAGGTTTCATGAGGAGCTTTCGAGGGTTGGGCTTGATGTGTTATTGGAGGCCCAATAGCCCAACAAACTATCCGCGTCGATCCGTAACAGTGGGCTCAGATGCTTCACCTCCGAAGGCTTAAAGTCGATTTTCACGTTACAAGATATGTAAATCACTCATCAATAAGCACTAATCACTATTTTCATATTTAATTTGCGCAACTGAATACATTCCACTAATCATTACCAACAGTGTTAAATTCCAAGAGTTTATCATGACATCTAGAAATTAAAAGTAATCCAAAATGGAAGGAACTTAATTTCTGCTCCCAAAATTAAAAATTTTGGATACAAATTGCTACGATTGAAGAGACGAAATCGCCTTTCTTTTCTGTTCTCTACAACGCTTGTTTAAATTTAGACAGAAGACACTGGACCATTTTTTTGATCAATCGCTTGTATCTTATTCTCCTTAATTGTTAGGCATTCGGCCTTTGCTTTTGCCCCACACCACCATATAGAGGCCCAATATTATCAGCAGTGCACCAATCACCCTGCAATAATAATACATCATGTATATATATATATATAAAGGGGTGCAGCTCCATAACCCAAAGCATTAATGACAAGCAAATCAAAGAGGAGGAGGAGGAGAAGAAGAAGAAGACACCATATTAGCTGCGTATTATTTTTATATGTACGTACCCGCCTAAAAACAAGCCTTCACCAAAAAAACGGAGACTTGTGACAGTCACGATGATCATGCTCAAAGGACTGAAAGCAGTGGAGAAAACTGGCCCTTTTTCTTTCATGACAGCTCCTTGTATTTTTTTTATGAGATGAGCCCAAAGGCTAGTACAAAAAGGTTTACATCAAGCGATCCAAGACCTCTACCCCGTCGTCATAGGTCCAACAGAAAGGCACCCTAGACGATCGACAAAACCGAGCGATACAATCCGCTCTGACATTACAATCTCTAGAAATATGAAGAAAAGAAATGTAATCAAACTGTAGAGCAAGTAACCAAATATCCTTTGCTATGCCCTGTACCTCCATTGGCCACAACCACACCCCATTCAAAATCCTGATCGCGTCCAGTGAATCAGACTCCACCACGACGTTTTTGATCCCTCGAGCACAAGCAGCCCGCATAGCTCGATCAATGGCAATCATCTCGCCTTGAAAAACTGTGCTATTCCCTAGTGGTGCGCCAAAGGCCCACTCCCAACCACAATTCCCTGCTCCACCAACAACTCCAAACCCCGCTAGACCAGATGTAGGATCAACGGATGCGTCCACACGTACCACAACGGAGCCACTCCTTCGCTCAATCAAGCTCTCCGGTACCCCGTGACCGACCGAAACCTCCTTTGCGAGGCTCCTAATTCTGCACGCGATCGCCATGGCCGTGCCTCCATGGTCGTTGAATACAATCTCATTCCTATCCTTCCAAACCTCCCAACAACTGATGGCCAAATAAACTCTCTGCAGCTTCACTTCCTGTCTCCCACCTGAACCAACTAGGAAGTCCATCAGTCCACTGAGATCCCAAGTCGGAAGAGCCATGCCTTCCTTCTCCAACAAAATGTCGAATACATCCCTTAACATTCTACAGCCAAAGAGAGCATGCAGGATTGTCTCCGGCTCACAACCACAACGAGGGCAATTTTGGTCTGAAGTCAAGCACAACCGCCAAAGGGAGTCGCGGACTGCAAGCTTCCCCTTGAGTGCACGCTAGATGAAATGTTGCACTCTAGGTCCAACCTTCATCCTCCATATGTTAGCTCAGCTTTCATCACCTATGCAAGCTCGAACCCCAACCTTCTCTTGTATGAGCACCAGATATGCCGCCGACGAAATGACCTTCCCCGAGACATTAAATTCCCACACCCTATATCCCCGGTTGGACAGATCCCCCTTTCAAATATATGCCGAGCCAACAATGGATGGAAGTGTTGGAGGACCTTCTCTCTGTTCCATGCTTGCCCCTGCATCAGCTCCCCCACGGTCATAGTCTCAACTCCTGCCGTCACATCAAAGAAGGTTGGCCAGCGTGCCAGGGAAGTCTCGTATCCCCATGACAGCTCCTTGTATGCAGTATGCCAATCCAGTAGAAATTATGGCCTGCAAGGAAATCAATAAAAATGGAACTTATCATTTATTTGTAATTGTTTGATTTAGTGGAATTGAACTTAGTTACCCTACTGCGTAGATGATCGCGAAGAGCTTGGGGTTCCAGCTGAGGGCCCAAGCGGCTTTGTTCCCACGCTCCATGACTAAATAAGGCCAACGCCGTGTTTTCCACTGCTCCGGCGATGCATATCAGAAGGCCGAGAGTGGGCTCCGCCGGGAAATCTTGCAATGTGATAGTCTGCAGTAGCTTGCAAATGTTAGTGATGAAACTGTGAGCATTTGATTTGTACCAACCCAGCTATATATAGGTAATTTTCATGGGGGAGGACTGCTTTACTTGAAGGATGAGGAAGCTTGACCAGCCGAAGACCGAAGTCACCAGAAAAATCGCACCTTTTGCAAAACCATGGCTGCTGCCGTTAGCCGTTCCACTGCCATGGTGCTGTTGTCTATCATGCCACGGCGAAGCTACACAAGTACCTTTGTATAGTGTCATCACTGTAGCGCCAGCCACCGAAACAATAGTTCCGGCCAGCTTAGCACTGCTACTCATCTCTGTAAATTTAACGGTCTCTAGTCTGTATGCAATTAATCCATGGAAAAACACCTTAGTTGGTTTCTGTGATTCTGTGAACAGATCACATTAAATTTCTCGAAGAACAAACTCAGATAATTAACGATAACATGGGTTGAGTGAAATGAATCAGGAATCAAAACTTTTGTCTTAGGTTTTTCAAACTGCTTCTGCAACATCTTTAAATTTTGTTTTCCAAAATGTCCATATATGATATATGTATCTATCTTCTTAAAGAGATCAAAAGTTAACCAATTGTCCATGCAGTAAGAACTATATACGTTGAACCAAACTCAAAAGAGTGACAGTAAAAAAGCTTGTTGCTGGTGTTGTGCATATATACCTAAAAATCCAGGCCAAAATGAAGGTTATGGCTGGAATGAGATTGCCCATGCTACTGGTGAAGGTGGGCGATGTGTTTTTTAATCCCGAGCATCGCTTGATCCACTATCGGCCTGTGCAGAAATTAAGGTGAAAAGGTTTCACCATTGGATCCCATATAAAAGATCAAATTGAATATAAATCAATGCACGTAGCAAGAGAAAACAGCTTAGAATTAGATATATAGCTGCCTACTCTAGAAAACCAAGTGCCATTATCTTCAGAAAGATGGAAATTGTCACTCTTGGCCTGGAATTCCTGCTAACATAAGAGCAGAAGAGAAATGAACTACCAACTAGCTTAAGTCATACATGAAGAAAAAAAAATCTCATTTTGATGCAGACGTAAAATGGTACCTACCTTTCAAAGTAGATGGCAAATGGAAGGATGACAATGGCTGCATGAATGTGGCGATAAACGATGAAGGTGTAGGGGCTCATACCGTTGTTCAATGCGTACTTGGCAACGAACGTCAGCCCGGCAGTACCAAACTGCATGATGACCATGAGAAGGTAAGGCATCAATCTACTGAAGCAGCTCTGTTCCTCCACTACTTTCTCCATCTCTTCACCCCATATGGCCTCAATATTGCGCTCCATTGCACTGGGTTTCTGATTCCTTTCAAGATCCTTATTTCCACGGGGTTGACATATCAAAAACACGACAAACGAAAAAGTAAAAAGAAGATCTGAATCTAAATCAGAAACTTTTAAGCACGGGACAACTTGGGTCATTAATTCCTGATGGGGAATAGCAGAGTGTTTAGGAAACTGATCAAGATTGGATTGATACAAGTCCATATCATGCATGCCCAAACAATAAGTTCATTGCTATGCATTTGACAGTTGTGTAGGTGGACATTATTAGTTGAAGTATTGTTCTCACTCTCTTCTCTTCGCAGCAAATGAGACAAAATATATGAATTGGCTGTCCATTTTTATGATATCTTTTTTTGAGATCGATCAAAAAAGCAAACATTGGCATCACAATCTGATTATGGGGAATTCTCTGGCATATATTGCCGGTCTTTCTGCTTTAATTTTTTCTTATTGCTTACAGAAATAGGATGATCCAACAAGGGAATACTTTTGACAACTTTACTCATGGAAAAAAAAAAGAGAGGCAGAGGTTTAGTTTACATTCAGATTTGCCCAAAGTAAGCTTGATATTAAAGGGTTCTTAGGTAAGGTCTTCACTTGGTTTCAGGCTGCTTATAGTGATCAATCTCCAATTCAGAATAAGGAAAAAGCAGCTTGGCTAGTTTGGCAAACATCCTTGTGTTATCTACAGGAATGACTAGATTGGCAGGTGCATTATATACCTTAATGTTCATAAAAACTGAGAAAATAGAGTTCCACATGAGTTTAAAGTAGCAATCACAATTCAGAGATCGAGACTTGAAGAGCTAGAACTCAATGGTTCCTTGGCCTTATCTTGACATAAAGTAGCAGCTGGAAGAAAGGCTAGATTAGTTGCTGCCCCCAAGGCTCAAATTTGTCATCTCCACGTTTGATACGTCACAAACTCTAATCACTGCATCATGCACCCCAAGTGCTTCATTAAATCATATATATAGGTTCATGGTTCAGAATGTGTTCAAGTTTTGAGGGTTACCTTAGCTTAGTAGTTCGTAATTGGAGGCCCAATAGGCCGTTGAGGCCGTTGATGTAATGTGAAATGGGGTATGAATACCGTTCTTGTATCGTCCAATCCATTACAAATACAAGTGGATTGAAGTTGCTCGAGGAGCTAGCAGCGAGGTGGACTTGGCCAACTTGTAGACCCACTCTAACGAGCGTTCAGTCCAAAATTAAGCCTACTGGGTAAAAGCTCAACCCGGTGAAAATTTGGCTCGATAAGTCCAGCTGATTGGGCCAAGTGTTGCAACAGGCCACACACGTCTATATACCCAACTCTCTTCCAGCCCGGAGAGCATTATGTAGACCAGTTAAGTTGGCCTGGCCCGGCCTGGCTCTCACGTTTTAAATTTTGTACGGGTTGTGGGGTTTGCAGTTTGCACGGAATTTTAGTTCGGCTCTCGTAGTCAAGGATTGTCATGCGGGGCGGCCGGTATGTACCGGACCGGCAACTAAACGGGACAAAAAACCCCCTCGAATCGGTATCGGGGGGGCCGGAGTTGTGCCGGGTGATACATAAGGTATCGCCCGGTACGGAACCGATGTGTACCGAATCCAGAGAGGGGAGGAGAGAGCGGGAGGGAAGGGGAGGAGAGAGCGGGAGGGAAGGGGAGGAGAAAAACAGAGGAAAGAGCGGGAGGGAAGGAGGAGAGAAACAGAGGAGAGGTAGGAGGGGAAGAAAGAGAGGGGAGGAGAGAGCAAGAGGGAAGAAGGAGGCGGAGAAGAGGAGGAGACCGAGCCGGAGAGGATGAGGAACCGGAGTCGGAGAAGAGGAGGAGGCGGAGGGCGGGTGGAGGAGGAGCGGGAGGGGAGGAGCCGCGGCCTCGGGGGAAGGAAAAGTAGGCAAGGACGTACCGGATCCGGAGAGGGGAGGAGAGAGCGGAGCCGGAGGGGATGAGGAGTCGGAGCCGTAGGCCGAGCGGAGGAGGAGCGGGAGGGGAGGAGCTGCGGTCTCGGGGGAAGGAAAAGTAGCGGGGAAGGAAAAGTAGCAGGGAAGGAGGGAAGAAAAGAGGCCACGGGTGGGGGAGAAAAAAAGGAAAGGGAGGAGAGAAGTAGGCACGTGGAGGGAAAAAAAAGGAAAGACGTGTTGGGGAGGGGGGGGGGAGGGGGGGGGGAGGGAGAGAGGAGAATTGGCGGCTAGATTGGTGGGCCAACATAGAGAACATGGGATAAGAGAGAAAGGTTTTGTCGGGTAGTCAGCAAGTCAGATAATGAGATAGAGAATGGGTGAGTGAGTGTCGATGGGCTAAAATCGGTATGTTATTTATCATTAGTTTTTATTTATCAATGATAAGCGTCATATAGTATGTTATTTATTTATTATTATTTTATTTAATGATGGTAATTACTAATTTTTTTTATATTTAATCATGATTGTTTTTAGCATTCTTTTTTATCTAATAATGGTGACTTTTCGATAATTAAATGTATTATACGAAATTTTAAATCTTATGTTAATAATCATTTTAGTTATTATATTACTTTCTAATGCTATTTAGTTTTTTATTACTTATTCATGTTAATTTTTAGGTTAATTGCTTATGTCACTTTCTATGTTAATTACTTACGATAGTTTTTATATTAATTGATAAATGTTATAAGGAAAATTTAAAAATAATTTTATAACATTTAAAAATTTGTAATTTTTTTTAAATTCTTAGGAAAATTTAAAAAATTCGTAGAAATTTTTTTAAAATTCATAAAAAATTAAAAAAAAACATTTGTAGAAATCTATTCATCTTCGTTTGTCCATTCTTACCAGCATGGTCACTATGTAGAGAGATATGATCATGACAGTTATGCTACATCCCAGTATTCTAGTCACATCGTCCAGCCTTAGTGGCCACATGAGTCTACCTTCATGCATGGTATTTTTGGAGATACCAGATCATCTACTTTCACATGATAGTTTCGGATATTCATATGGCTATCCTAATACAAACCAGTCATACCAATCACATCGGATTGAAGTGCTGATTATATAGGCTCATGAGATTGTCATTGATTTCAAGCATGATGCTGTAGAGTATCAGTCGCTCATTAGAGAGTTTGAAGTCTATTATTCTCCTTATATGACTTTTCCTCAGTATATGCAGCATTTGAGTTCTACTAGAAACATTTATCTTAGACCACCGATGACAGATTATGGTTAGTCTGAGAAAGAGCTTGATGTATGCTCATATGAGAGATATATTGAGCTGTTGATTATGTGTAATGTATTGTAT
Source organism: Narthecium ossifragum (assembly GCA_963920575.1). NCBI lineage: Eukaryota > Viridiplantae > Streptophyta > Magnoliopsida > Dioscoreales > Nartheciaceae > Narthecium > Narthecium ossifragum. The sequence goes on from OY986964.1 coordinate 36,555,711, forward strand.
TATATTACCTTGGTATGTTTTCACTCTACTCTGGTATAAGAGATTATATTTGGTCAATTGGAGATGTTGAATACGAGTGAATTTCACTTATCTGGACCGGCACGCCCCCCAGTGCCAGTCCGGCATGGTGCGTACCGTACCAATGGGTTGCCAGCACGGCGCGTGCCACCGGCATGGCAATCCTTGCTCGTAGTAACCCCAATAACCCAACAATCTGATGTAATTCCACTACCAACCAAAAAAATAAAAATAAAAATAAAAATAAAAATAAATGCTACTTTACATTTAATTATCCACAAACTTTGATTTTTGATTTATTTTCTAACTCACGTGGAAATTCTTACAAAACCGCCTGTCTGAAAATGGGCAATATATATGCATTATGGAAAGAAAAAAAATTAAACAGATACAGAACAGTTTTTCACCTCAATCTTCCGCGTCTCTTTGTCGCTCGTCTGAGGTTGATATTTGCGTTTTCCCCACACCACCATATAATATGACAAGAATTTGATGCTTAATGTGAGTTTTTTATAAAAAATTCGAAGCTAGTTTCTCATTTATGATTCTGAAACTTGATGTTTTAAATAATATTATTCTTCTGCTTGCTAGTAGCTAGGCTGTGGAACCTGATCATTCTGAAGATCCCAAGCGCGTCTCATTGCTTCATGTAGCTTTGATTTCTTTCGCCAAACTGTAGGCCTGTTCGAAGCCCGGGTCAAAGCCCAAACCGGTCCGAACACCGGTCCAGATAGGGAAGCCCGATTGGCTTCGGGTTAGGCCAGGTCCATGAGAACCGTCCTTGGGCCAAGGCCCATCAGGCCATGGCCTAGGGCCCCTTAAAAATTGTTAATTTTTAGGGCCTCATAGTTTTGTACTTTGGTGGGTTAGTGGGTATAGGGTACCGGATAGTTCAGCAGTGATTACTGCTTTACAGGGAGGCGGGATCTCAACAGCCTCAAGCCCTAGCTTCTTCTATTCAACAGCCTCAAGCACTAACAATTTTTTTTCTCCATCAAGTCTCAACAAAGCTTTCTTCTATTCAAGGTAAGTTTTCCCTTGGCACTCATTGAAATCTGAAATGTAAAAGGCTTCATTTTGAAAGTTAGCCTAGGGCCTCCGAAAACTCAGGGACGGCCCTAGATCCATCCCTGCTACAACAGACAACAGTAGTATTATGCAGAGAGGTTGGATTGAGTCGGGCCGTCCCAGGCCAACCAAAAGCCAACTCCAACCTGTTTGGTGTGGGGTTATCCCTTATCCCTCTTATCCCCACACTTATCCTCAAAGTAATAATTACCATTTTATTCTCATTTCATCTATCATTATCATTTTACTTTTTTCTATCTCCATTAGGTGACCCAACTTTTCTTATCCTCAAAATCCCTTAACCCTTTTTAACCAGAAATAAACTATCGCCACACCAAACGGAGGGAAATAATATTTGCAAACATTCTTATCTGATGAAATCTGATGCCGACGGAAAAGATGGGGGGCATGAGTGCCGTTTTCTATCAGCCACTCAAACACAAATACAATAAGTCGGCTAACTTGTAGGGCCGTTCTAACGGGCTTTCGGTCCAAGTTTGCGTCTACTGGGTAAAAGCACGGCCTGGTCCCAAACGTTGCTCGAAAAGGCCAGCTTATTGGACTTAGGATTGTAACAGGCCACCGGCATATGAACCCAGATCCCCGCTAGCCCGAAGAGAGAACTATGTAGCCCGGCTTCACGTTTTAGACTTTGTTCCAGGTTGGAGGGTTTGCACGGAGTTTTAATTCGACTCTAACCTGGCAATCTGTTCTCATTCCGATGCACAAAAAAGGAAAAAGAAAATTTGGGTACACATGCTACTTTACATCCAAAACCTTTGATTTATTGTCTGAATTAATCAGGTAGAAATCCTTACAGGAACTTTTTATTGTCTCAAAATGTAGAATATATATATATATATATTATGCAAAAAATTTAAACAGATACTGAAAAGTTTTTCAGCTCAATCTCCTGTGTCTCCTTATCGTCACTCGTCTGTGGTTGGTCCTTGCTGTTTCCCCCACAACACCATATAAAGACCCAAAATTATGAGCAGTACACCAACCACCCTGCAAAAAAATATAATTCTGTCAACTACGTACGTACTATAGTACTAACAAGAAGAAGGGGATCGAGTTCCACATCCATAACAATTAAATGCAAACAAAGCAAAGAGAAGAGAAGAAGAAGACGTAGGTTTGTTGGCTCCACAATACAATACGATTCGAGATACCATGCGTACCCGCCCAGAAACAAGGCTTGACCCAAGCAAAGTAGGCCAACAACGGCAGTGATGACAATTTCAAGTGGACTGAAAGCAGTGACGAAGACGGGTCCTCTTTCCTTCATAACAGTTCCTTGTATGCAATATGTCATCCCCGTAGAGATTACAGCCTGCAACATACGTACGTACGTCTCGATCAAAAGTTCTCTCAGTCTATCTTGCAGTTATATATGCATGATCATGCATGTGTACAATATGAACGTATTAGTTGTTTGGTTTATAAGTACTGCGTAGACGATGACGAGGAGGCTTGTGTTCCAGCCGATGGCCCATGCAGCAGCGTTTCCATGCTCCATGACCAACGCCATTACCGTGCCTGGCACTGCTCCGGCGATGCATATGTAAAAGGCGAGAGTGAACTCTGCCGGAAACTCTTGTAATGCGAATGCCTGTTGGTACGTGTGCACGTACATATATATAACCATAGTTTCAACCATTAATTGTCATCGATGATCAACTCTGAATCATATGTATATGTATGTATATATATTGCATATATATATATATATATATATATATATATATGTTGCTTACCTGAAGAATCGTGGTGCATGCCCAACTGAAGATTGCAACGAACATAAAAATGGCGCCTTTGAGGAACTCATAGCTGCCAGCTGAAGCCATCTCGCTCCCATGGTGGTGCTGGCTATGCAATGGTGAAGCTATTTTAGGACCATTGTATAGTGTCACAACGGTAGCACCGGCGAAGGAGAGAATAGTGCCTGCCATCTTAGCTTTGCTACCCATCTCTCTAAAATTTACCTTCTCTAGCCTATTTGCATTTGCCAAAAAAAGAAAAAAAGAAAAAAAATGCAATTAGAAACTAATAATTAAGACTTCTGCATGCTCGAGTCTGAAATAACCAATATGATCAGAAGAAATTTAAAGCCTGTACGTGGTGCCTCAAAATCCAGGCGAGGATGAAGGTAATGACTGGAAGGAGATTGCTCATGTTGGCGGCGAAGTTCGCCGATGTGTATTTTAAGCCCAGGTAGAATAAGTCCTGATCCAATATCGGCCTGTTCACAAATTAAGGAGCAAAGATTTCGCCATTAATTTGACCGCTCGGCTTGAAAATTAAGTTGGCTAGAGAAAATAAAGAGCTAGTATGCATTAGAGTTAATTAGATGACTACTCTGCTACACCAATCGCCACTATCTTCAGGAGGACGGAAGGTGTCATTGCTGGTCTAGATTTCCTGCAAACACAATAAAAGGATAGATAGAAATTAATGAAAAATAATAAATCTCCCTTGTATGCAAAGTATGTTAGAAATAATTCAAACTTTTGAATTTCCAGTTTTTTAAAATAATGTAGTTTGATTGTTCCATAAATCTCTCTTAGTTTGTTGAAGAGGTTATGCTATTTAAACTCTGTTTAAAAACATATTTGTAATGTTGCTGAGTTAAGGAAGTAAGAAGTAGAAAGACTTATCCTCCAATCTAATCTATTTTCCTCTAATTTTTCAATTCTAGAAGTGCAAATTCCATCATTGTGGTATCAAGAGACAGGTTGGGGAAGCTGATTAAAAAAAAAAGGAAAAAATCAGCAAAGACTGAGGAGAAAGAAGCATGGCAAACAACTCTGTGAGTGTTCCAAACTTCAAAGGTGAAAATTACCAATTTTGGGCTATCAAAATGAAAACCTTCTTTGTTTCTAAAGATCTTTGGGATCTAGTTGAAAGTGGATTTGTAGAATATGATGATCAAGAAGGGAGAATTACAGCAGCTCAGAGGTCAGAGATGAAAGAAAACAAAAAAAAGATGCAAAAGCCTTGTCATACATTCAACAGGCCTTGGATGACTCAATATTTCCAAGAATTATGGGAGCCACAACATCAAAGAAAGCATGGCAGCTGCTGAAACAGGAATTTGAAAGATCAAGTCAGGTGATCACCGTAATATTACAATTTTTACGTCGTGAATTTGAAACTTTATTGATGAAAGAATCAGAATCTGTCCAAGAATTCTTTAGCAGAGTTACTTCATTAGTAAATCAAGCTAGATCACTTGGTGAAGATTTGACTGAGCAAAAAGTTGTGGAAAAGGTTCTTAGAAGCCTTAATTCTAAATTTGATTCCATCACTTCCGCAATAGAAGCATCTAGAGATTTAAGCGCATTTCCATTATCTCAATTAATGGGATCTCTTCAAGCCTATGAACAGAGGTTGCAGAAAAATGTGGAACCTTCTACATAGCATGCCTTGCAGACAAAGGTCAACTCCAAGGAGAGTATACCATCTTATTCAGCAAAAAGAGGAAGAGGTGGTTCACAACAAGGATTCAGAGGAAGAGGTAGAGGCCGGTACAATTCTCACAGAGGTAATAGAGAATCCTCAATTTACTGTTTTAATTGCAAGAAAAAAGGGCATGTTGAAAAGGATTGCTAGTATAAGGGTAATGAATCCTCAATTCAATGCTTTAATTGTAAAAAGAAAGGGCATGCTGAGAAAGATTGTTGGTATAAAAATAAGGATTCTTCTGTACCTCAATGCTCAGTTTGCAGGAAATATGGTCATGTTGAAAAAGATTGTTGGCGCAAGGCAAAAGAAGCAACATCAAATTTTCATGAGGAAAATACTAATGCTGATCGAAGAAAGCTTGTTCCTTTGTTCTTTTACTGCATGTGACAAAAATATTTGGTATTTGGACAGTGGATGCAGCAATCATATGACAAACAACATGTCACTGTGTATTGAAATGGATGAAAGCATATCGTCTCATGTGCGCATGGGAGATGACAATCAAATCCAAGTAAAAGGTAAAGGGACTGTATGCATTGACAACAAAGCTGGGAAGAGGCTTATTCATGATGTTATGTATGTGCTAGGTATAGCTCAGAATCTTATCAGTTTGGGTCAATTGATGAAGAAATGCATTTGTGCAGTTTTCTCTAAAAACAAATGTATCCTATATAATGAGAAGAACAAGCAGCTACTAGTTTCAATTGATATGACTGACAATAAGATGTTTCCTCTCAATCTATCTGATCTGAATATTAATGCATTTAATGTGAAATGCGGTACTGATTCTTCCCTCTGGCATCGAAGATATGGGCACTTAAATTCTGCAGGCTTAAACTTTTTGCATAAAAATGAGATGGTACATGGTTTGCCCTTGGTTCACAATGGAGGAGAACAGTGTGAGGTCTGTATCTATGGGAAGCATCATAAAATGCCTTTTCAAGTTGGAAAATCTTGGAGGGCCAAAGAACCACTTATGCTTGTGCATGCTGACTTATGCGGGCCTATGCGGACTCCGTCTATTGGTGGTAAGAGTTATTTTCTCTTATTTGTAGATGACTTCACACGAATGACGTGGGTGTATTTTCTCAAACAAAAATCTGAAGCCATCTCATTCTTCATTGAGTTCAAAGCTTATGCTGAAAAACAAAGTGGGTATTCTTTGAAAACTTTACAAACTGTCCGGGGAGGCGAATTCACATCCCAAGAGTTCTTTGCATTGTGCAAAAGTGCATGAATTCATAGGCAGTTGACTGCAAGTTTCACTCCACAACAGAATGGAATCACGGAGAGAAAAAATCGAACAATTGTTGAAGCTACAAGATGCATGCTCAAGGAAAAAGAACTTCCAAAGATGTTTTGGGCTGAAGCAGTGGCAACTTCAGTTTATCTATTGAATAGATTTGGTACAAAAGCTGTCAATGGAAAAACTCCATATGAAGCTTGGTATGGAAGAAAACCAAATGTCAGTTATCTTAAGGTATTTGGTTCTATAGCCTATGCTCATATTTCTGCTGAGAAGAGACATAAATTAGATGATAAAAGCAAAAAGTATATCTTCATTGGTTATAGTGATGCAACCAAAGGCTACAGACTTTATGATCCAATAAAGAAGGAATTCACTATTAGTCGAGATGTCATTTTTGATGAAAATAGTGTTTGGAATTGGAATTCTTTAGGTGCAAAAGATCTTCCCTCAGTCAGCGACACTGATGATGGTGATTCAAGTGACTTGCCTCCTAGCAAAACAAGGAGTCTTGCTGAAATTTATGAATCATGTGATTATGCCTATTTTTCTTCAGATCCTATATGTTTTGAAGATGCAGTAATCAAGACAAAGTGGAAGGAAGCAATGAAGGAGGAAATAGCCGCCATTGAAAAAAACAAAACTTGGAGGCTAGTTGACTTACCTCAAGGTAAAGAAGCTATTGGACTCAAATGGATTTATAAATCCAAATTCAGTCATGATGGATCCTTGAAAAGGCGCAAGGCTCATTTGGTTGCAAAGGGTTATGCCCAAGTTCAAGGTGTGGATTTCTTTAAAACCTTTTCTCCGGTTGCAAGATCTGAAAAGAATGGAAAGTCTATCAATTTGATGTCAAGTCGGCCTTTCTAAATGGGGAGTTGCAAGAAACTGTGTATGTGGAGCAGCCAGCTGGATTTGAACTCGAAGGGATGGAAAACAAAGTCTATAAATTAGACAAAGCTTTGTATGGACTTAGGCAGGCTCCAAGGGCCTGGTACAGTAAGATAGACAAATACTTCCTTGATAATGGCTTTGAAAGAAGTGCAAGTGAACCAACTCTGTATGTGAAGTCTCGAAGTATGGAGATTCTTGTTGTTTGCTTGTACGTCGATGATATAATCTATACATGAAACTCTCTAAAGTTGATGTAGGAGTTCAAAAGAAGTATGATGACTAAATTTGAAATGACTGATTTGGGTCTCTTATATTATTTTTTGGGCATGCAAGTTATTCAAGACTTTAATGGCATCTTTCTATGTCAAGAAAAGTATGCTATAGATCTGTTGAAAAGGTTCAAGTTATCAAATTGCAATTCAGTGATTACTCCCATGAATGAAAAGGAGAAGCTTATGTTAGAAGATGGTGCAGACAAAGCAAATGGGAAGGACTACAGAAGTTTGATTGGAGGCTTGATTTACCTCTCTCATACGAGGCCGGATATAATGTATGTGAGTGTTTTATCCAGATTTATGCAGAATCCAAGCAAACAACACATGGGTGCAGCAAAAAGAGTCTTAAGATATATTCGTGGGACTTTGAACTTTGGAATCAGTTATGGGAAGGTAAAAGATTTCAAGCTTGTCTCTTATACTGACAGTGATTGGGCTAGTTTTTCAGATGATAAGAAAGTGCACTTCATGTTTCACACTTGGTCTCGGATCTGGAATGATATCTTGGACAACAAAAAAGCAAGAGACAACTGCATTATCAAGTGCCGAAGCCGAATATATTTCCGCTACAAGTGCTGCTTGTCAAACTGTATGGCTTAGAAGGATCTTGTCAGAATTAAAGCTGAAGCAAGATGATCTTACAATACTATTCTGCGACAACAAATCTGCAATTGCAATGACAAAGAATCCGGCATTCCATGGAAGGACCAAACATATAGAAATTCGCCACCATTTCATTAGAGAACTGGTTGCGAAGGGAGAAATTAAGTTAGAATTCTGCAACACAGAAGATCAGATTGCAGACATTTTCACTAAATCTCTTCCCTGGCAAAAATTCACAAGATTCAGGGAACTTCTTGGCATAAGAAAAGTTTGAATTAAGAGGGTGTGTTAGAAATAATTCAAACTTTTGAATTTTCAGTTTTTTGAAATAATGTAGTTTGATTGTTCCTTAAATTTCTCTTAGTTTGTTGAAGAGGTTTTTAAATTTTATTTAAAAACATATTTGTAATGTTGCTGAGTTAAGGAAGTATAAAGTAGAAAGGCTTATCCTCCAGTCTGATCTATTTTCCTCTAATTACTCAATTCTAGAAGTGCAAATTCCATCAAAGTATACAAATTCATAGGTACGTAGATACCTTTCAAAGAAGATGGCAAATGGAAGGATGACAATGGCGGCAAGAATTCGACGATAGACGGTGAAGGTGTAGACGCTCATGCCATCGCTCAACGCCAACTTGGAGAGGATGGTCATCCCCGCAGAACCGACCTGAATGATCACCATGAGAAGATAAGGCTTCAACTTACTGCACCAGCTCCGTCTCTCTTCTATTACTCCTTTCTCCATCTCTACTAAGCCCTTCGCCATATAAATATGATCTCCCTAGCTCTCTGATTAGATTGCTTTGCTTTGCACTCTTATCTCTCTAGCTTGCTGCTAGCTATATATATATAGATGCATGCATATCATACCTTTCTAAGTGCATGACTTAAAGCCAAAAAGAGAACAAAACAATCCGAGATCTGCTTCTCAATAATTGGCTATATTTTTTGTTTGAGAAGCTCACACGTCAGGCGATGGGATTTTGTTTCAATTAGTAGGATATACGAGGGCTACAAAGTATAAAATATTTTACTGAGTTTTCGTGGTTGAGGTGACGAATAAAGAAATTTCTATAAGCTGGCAAGGCATGAAGACCCACGATAATTTTAATCTCTAAAATAGGAAAAACTTCTAATATCCAATGTCTAAAATGTGGAAAATTTAAATGCCTTTGGCCACCATCGATCTCGTCTCATTGAGGATCACATAATGGATGAATGGTATGATACCGACTCGATCTACCTGTGTTAGCATCTGGCCGGCCGACCTGCAGGTGTAACCGGGTCACAACCCAAATCAGTCCGAATACAGGACAACCCGATTGGCCTCAAGGTAGCCCTTTTGACGACAGGTTGGGTCGAGTCGGGCCGTTCCAGAACAGCTGAAAAGGCCGTCTCAAAGAAGCAGTGCACCAATCACATTACAAAAATATATAATATTGATAAAGACTTGTAGTAATATAGTAATCAACATGAAGAACATCCATATATATAACAATGGCAAGCAAACCAAAACAAGAGAAGAAAATAACATGCCCAAAAGCAAGGCTTCATTTAGAGAAGTAGACCTACTAGCTAGGGCCACGAAGATCATACCATTTTAACAAAAAAAAAAGAAGGAAATTTTCCTCTCAAGAGGATATATATTTTGTAACCCAACCATTTTGGCTCATCCCTTTAAACAAAAAAAAAAAAAAAAAAAAAAAAAAAAAAAAAAAAAAAGGTTCCTCTCAAGGAGTACTCCAACCCGCGACTTCTCGCAAGATATTTACAAGTCTTATATATCCGTTCACATTAATGGTACATCAAAGCTAGTTTGTTGCAATGTCAAACTCATCAACAGCGAAGCTATGTTGTTGCTATGTATATTGGCCGGCGCCCTCTCAAAATATAAAACAAATTTGGTTACAACTTTTTGACCAAATCAAGAGATTGAAGAGATTGAAGAGATTGCATACCCGCCAGAAACAAGGTTTCACCTAATAAGCAAAGGAAGCCTGCAACGGTGACGATGATGATTGTCTTTTTTCTTTTTTTTTATCACATAAGCCAAAGGCTTGGGGTAGAAGAAGGGATTACAAGTCTGTAATCGCTGGTCCTGAGGGACTAGACTGAGCTGAACATGCTAAACAATCCGCAACTGCATTGAACTCGCGGGGGATGTAAGAGAACAAAATACTGGAGAAGAAGGAAGAAAGATTCCAAATTTGGCAAAGGACGTGCAACAACTCACCTGGCCAGTTCATCATTCCTGTAATTAGTTTGATGGCGAGCTTTGAATCTGATTCAACCACGATCCTTGGAAAGGTAGCCGAATTAACATGATTGAGGCCTCCCAATATGGCCAAGAGTTCCACCTCAGCAGATGATGCGACCGGTAGGCAAGAAGACCAACGCCAGAGAATAGTATGATCAGAGAAAAGGATCACAGCAAGGTCAGCAAGCCAGGACTGAATGGAAATGTCGGACCGCAAAACAGGGGATGCAGACAGCGGCGGAGAGCAAGGGAAAACACAACAGGGTCGAGAGGATTGGAACTCTCTGACCTGACGAAGAATCACTCGGTGAAGTTGTATCGGGCGGTTCATCTAGCTGTTGAAGACCATTCCATTTCTTTCTTTTCACAACCACCAAAGGGTGTAGGCAATTAAGGTTTTCCGATCATCAGCCAGCGCCAGAGATGATTTTGAGAAAAGATTCCAGCACGCATGAAGAGATGAAGGTCACCAACCATGACCTATACAATCCCAAACCTCCTGTGCGAAGTTGCAGTCAAAGAAAAGATTCCAGCACGCCTGAAGAGATGATTTTGAGAAAAGATTCCAGCACGCCTGAAGAGATGAAGGTCGCCAACCATGACCTATACAATCCCAAACCTCCTGTGCGGAGTTGCAGTCAAAGAAGATATGTGCCATGTTCTCCCGATTCACAAGGCACCTCATACAAATAGGATCAGCAATGCATCCCCATTGCCAAAGAGCTTCAGCAGAGATCAACTTGCCGTGAAAAAGCTTCCAGAGAAAGAAATTGATTCTCGAACCAGCGGGATTCTTCCAAAGATTTTACCATCCAACACATACATCTTCCCCAAGCCAACTTGGATTCTCCTTACTTGATAACCATCGGTACAAGGAAGCTATAGAGATAACCCCGGAGCTATCGAAAATCCAAATCGCACGGTCTCTAGATTCCCGCTACAACTAGATGCCCAAGATCTTAGGACAGAGATCCGAGTGAAACAAGGTAGAGATCAAGTCGGCATTCCATCCACCCGAATCCAGCAAAAGATCGCCGACAACCCAATGAACAGGAATGAAAGAAGAAAACAGAGATGGGGAGGAAAGGAGGGGATCGGCAGAAATCCAAGATTCCAGAAGCAAATTGATCTTACTATTTGAGCCTGGAACCCAACGGATGCCCTCCTGCAAAATCTTGGCCGCTGAGCAGGTGCGACGCCAATGGCTAGATGATCGGTAGTGGATGCTTCCGGAGGGTAGATTACCTATCCATTTGTATTTGGCTCTGGAGATTCTGTTCCAGATGGAATCTGGCTGTTTGTAAAGGTTTGCCGCTCTTTTCAGCCGAAGAGCCCTTTGCCAAGTAGAGAAGCAGCGAATGCCCAAACCGTCGGCCTCGCGAGGGGAGCAAACGATACTCCAACCAACTCGCCCTCCTTTCTTTCCATCCCACAGGAAATTCCTAGCGAAAAATTCAAGTTTCTTGATGACGGACACTGGAACGTGTGTCGCTATGAAGGTATGGGTCGGTAATGCTTGGAGATATGATTTGATGAGGGTGACACGACCCCACACCAGCTAATCTGAAAGCACTCCATTGGGACAGCCTGTTAACAAAGGACTCAATAAGATCATTGAATGCATCGGCTTTAAGGTGCCCTTCGTCTACAGGTACTCCGAGGTACTTGAAAGAACCATGTTCTTCAACAATGCGTAGAGTCTGACATATCTGAACCCACCGGGCTTCATCAGCACAAGGGGAGAATCTCACTTTCGACTTGGCCTGATTGACCTCCAAACCAGACATAACCCTGAACTCATCAAAAATAGAAAGGATTTTTTCCGCTTCCTCAACTGTTGCTCTGGTGACGAGAAGGTAGTCATCAGCATAAAAAAGGTGGGAGAAAGAAGATCGGTCGTGAAAGAACCTGACCCCCCTAAGCCCAGCTTCTTCCTTCTTGAGCATGGGAGAAAGCACTTCTTGCTAGAGGATGAAAACGAATGAGGAGATGGGATCTCCCTGTTGCAAACCCCGGGAAGCAGGAAAATACCCTGAGACATTTCCATTGACAATGAGTGCAACAGAGGTGGATGAAAGGCATTGTGATATCCACATCCGCCATCTTTGAGGAAAACCCATAGCCGCCAAAACGCGATCTAGGAAGTGCCAACTGACGTCATCATAAGCAGATCTAATGTCGATCTTAACAACCATCAAGGGTCGGGTCCTCGAAGCTCAATGAAGGGAGTGCAGTAACTCTTGGGCGGTAGAAATGTTGTCGAAGATACTTCGGTTAGGGGCGAGCGTTGACTTGTTCTGGCCTGATCAAATGATCGATGACACCATGGAGCCGGCTCGTTAGAATGGAGGAAATGATCTTAAACTTTACATTGATGAGGCTGATAGGTCAGAAGTCACGGATTCTTTGTGGATTGTCGACTTTCGGAATGAGAGTCACAAAAGTTTCATTCCAATGTGGTGGGATGCGGCCAGATTGAAAGAATTGTTGGATCAAGCCTACCAAATCAGCTTTGACGACAGACCAAAATTGGAGGAAAAATTCAATTGGCAGTCCGTCAGGCCCCGGGCACCTATCCTTCTCCATCCCCTTCATCGCTATAAGAATCTCTTCTTCAGTGACCATAGCTAGCAAGGATTGCTGGTCTTCAACATTAAGCTTAGGTAACAGAGGGAGATTAAGGTCGCCTGACCCCTCCTCCGCAGTCCAAAGATTGCTGAAGTGCACAACTAGAGCAGCAGCCACCTAGTCACGGTTTGCGATCACCATACCATCATCGGATAGTAATTCTAGGACCTTAGACCTGTGAAGGCGCTGCTTGGCGAGTCTGTGGAAGAAGCTGGTATTACAATCTCCATCTTGGTTCAATCTCTTCAGCAGCAGTGAGGATGCCTAGTTCTTCTTTCCCATAGAGCTGCTCCAACAACCTTTCAGTTTGGATCCCAGATTTGAATAGATCAGCTTCATCTCTTTTGTTCCATAACTTGACAGTATATATCTTTCACTTCTAGGAGCTTAGCAGTGAAAATGAATTGAGTAGAACCCCTACGCGGTCTGGCCCAAGCCCTGCTATCCAGATATGCGAACTCCTGCTGTTCGAGCCAGTAGGAAACCAAGCCAAAGGGGGAGGGGCCAGGGTTTCTCGGTTCTTGGAGAGTAGAGAGGAGAAGCGGCAGAGGACTAAAAGCGGTGACAAATAAGACCGGTCCTTTTTCTTTCACAACAACTCCTTGTACACAGTATATCATGCCTGCAGTAAATATGCCCTGCAAGAGATCAAATTAAGTTGCATGGCAAATTAATTAATATATTTTCAAGTTCTAAGCTTCACACACACACTCACACACACACACAAACACACTCTCTCTATATATATTTATATATATATTATTTATTAATTTTTGTTTCTATGACTTCATGTAAAACTTTGTTATAGCTAGATGCACACTTACTCCGAAGACGACCGCCAGGAGCTTGATGTTCCAGCCGATGAGGGCCCAAGCGGCCCTGTAATCGCCTCGCTCCATGATTAAGGCCAGCAACGTGCCTTCTGCTGCTCCGGCGAAGCATATGTAAAAGGCGATCAGAGTGAGCTCCGCCGGAAACTCTTGTAATGTGATAGCTAGTCTGCAAAGTGATAATTAGTCAAATTGAATGTTTGAGATCAGCTAATTAAATCTCAACTCAATTGCTACGTACGTATGATTTAATGTCTTGGAGGATGCTTGTACCTGAAGGATGGCGAAGCTTGAAGATGAGGAGGTCGCAATGACCAGAAAAATGACGCCTTTTACGAAATGATGGCTGCCTGCTGAAGCCATTCCGCTGTCATGGTCTTGTTGTAGGCTATGCGATGACGAAACTACAGAAGGACCCTTGTATGGTGACATGATCATAGCACCACCCGTACACGGAGACAAGAGTGGCCTACCAACTTAGCTATGGTCCTTGATCATCTCCCTAAACTTTACACTCTCCAGCCTGCCAGCAATCCATGCCATATAAAACTTTGATCTTATTTTGAGATCGACGGCTTACGATTGTTCTTAAGCATGCATGCATGTATCTTATGTAGCGCATATATAGATACCCCAAGATCCAAGCGAAGACGAAGGTTATGGCTGGAAGCAGATTGTTCATGTTGGTGGCAAAGGTGGCCGATTTGTATTTCAATCCCAGGTAGAACAAGTTCTGATCCAATATAGGCCTGAGCACAATTCAAGGAAAAAACAAGCTTTCAGAAAAGGATAACCATACTCTAGTAATCCAAGTACTATTATCTTGAGCAAGATGGTACGTGTCAGTGTTGGCCTGGATTTCCTGTTAACATAAGAACAAAAGAGAAATCATCAACTAAGTACTACCAAGAATATTAGTTTCCAAAGTTGCTAGCTAGATGCATGGGTACGTTATACCTCTCGAAGAAGATGGCAAATGGAAGGACGAGGAGAGCTGCGAGAATGTGACGATAGACGACGAGGGTGCAGGTGCTCATGCCATCTTTCAACGTAAGCTTGACGATGATGCTCATCCCTGCCAAACCAAAGTTGGATTGCTACTGCGAAAACGTAAGGCCTCATTCTACTTATATACCCATGACCTCTGTTTCTCCGTTATGTTCTCCATCTGGAGTACTCTCCACCGGCCTTTAGGCCTTCACCACCTATATATATATATATATATATCTAAGTTTGGCCCATTGCTTTGCGTTGCATTCATGAACGTATATGAAAATTTCTTTAGTGCTATCCAATAAAAACGTGTTATCTGCTTTTCCATTAGAACTTGTCATTGTAACGAAATATATAGTCCTTAATTACATAAATATGCTAGGAAGCTAGCAGCTGGAACTTACCATTATAGGAGTTTTAAAAGAATTCCTTAATGCTATCCAATAAAAATATAGCAATATTTTTTTCATTTGAATTTGCCACTATAACAGTTTTAAAAATATCAGCACCTTACAAGCTAACTAAGGTATAGCCATAACCTGCTCTCTACATCTTGCTATTATTATAACACTTTAAAAAATATTTCTTCCATAAATATGCTACTAATTAAACTACCTATTGGAGCTTATCATTATAAGAGTTTTGTTAAAAAATCCTTAGTTGCTAGCCAATAAAAACACAGCAATAATCTTTCCATTAGAACTTATCGTGATAACAAAGAACAATTGCGGTCTGGTCACTTGGTCAGTGTATCAGCCACCAATGGTGTATCTAAAGTTCAAGCTCGAAGGCGACTGAGGGGAGGGGAAGAGGGGCATCGGGTTCAGGTGTCAAAAATGGATCCGACCCTAATCCATAAAGCTGGCTTAAGCTTTCTCAAGTTAGTTCCAGGTTTCAGGTTTTAAAATGAGGCTTCAGGGTTCGTTGACCCACTAGCCCTATGGGCTTATTTCTTCCAAAAAGGTTTTAAAATAAGGTTAGCGGATTTTGGGTTCTAGATCTGAATGAAGTCAAACTACGAAGACGACTACTTTTTGGCGGAAGACCCCTCTCAAAGTTTGTGGAATTTGCAGTTCATTCCTACAGGTTAGATGAGGGCCATATTACACAGGTTTTACAGAGAAGTAGGTGTTTGGTGATGCTGGTTTTTAACTACAATGGGCTATTCTTAAATTTTATTATTATTATTAAAAAGTTCCATTAATTACGTGATGCTTCAAATTATGATCCCATGCAGAATGGCTGAAAAGAACGTGCAGATCGTTTTAGGGGTGCATGAACATGAAAATTAAGTTATTTTCTCACCGATTCTAGCATAGATGCACTTAAAAGAGCTAGCAATATGCCAAGCCAAGTTTTCTTACAGTATCCTCTTACGACTGAAAACACATGACGAACTTCTGCAACTGTACCTTAAAATCAATCTACTTTAATGGCGAGATAATATGCGACGAGATCTTCACATAAATTCACAAAATTAGATGGCCTCATGCTCAACAGCTCAAGGCACGCCAACATAAACATTACATGCAATAGAACAGCTGATTTCCATAATCAAGGCCTACAGTCATCATGAGAAAATACTTACAAAGAAAGATGTGTTAGTAGTAGCATGAGTCAGGCCTACATCATTCAATCTTCGTTATCATAATCCTCATCCTCGTCTATTTGCATAGCTAGATGTACAAGAGTTGCTGGTGCACTGCTATTGTTGCCTACTACGCCAGGTAGAGGCCACTCAGGGTACTCCTTTTCATCGTCCAAGGTAGAAGTTGCACCTGCTGTCGCTGAGTCCCTGGATATTTGCTCATTTTGAGGGATGCCATTTTTGCCATGCTCAGTTTTCCCTAACATGTCATCGTGCTTGGGAGACATGTTATAATCATCTTCATGTTTCATATTCCTGTTTTCCTTCTCAATCATCCTCGTAGGTGGCCGCCCTCTGCCTCTTCCCCTACCCCTTCCACGTCCTCTTGGACTAACATTGGTGCTTCTCATTGGCTGCAAAAAAAATTCCAAGTTATAGCTAGAGGAGGAGGTGAACATGACATCGACAAATCTGGTGAGAGCTTTACCATCTTGGAAGACCTAGCCTCAACGTCAATCTCTAGTTGCCCATCATGCAATAATGTTTTCCTGAAAATAAGTTGAGGTAAGGAGTGATTTAAATGCTTTCTATGAATGTGCGAAAAAGAATAAAAGCCTGGCTGGTGGGTTACCTTCTCCGGGAGTTGCCTTGTTCATCTCCACCAGGTTCACTGCCATCAAGGTTTGGTACCTTGTTGACAACATGATTTAAGAAATCAAAAGCAGTATAACTCTTGACACATTGTTTTCTGGAGAGCTCAAAGGAAGACCAAATCACTACAAAGAATTTTTAAAAGCTAGGATTCACTGCATGATTTTGTTTAATCAGTCACTCATTAGTAAGAACCAGAGTCTAAATCTTATCTTCGACAACAACGTACATGATTAATAATAAGTCAGATAAAAATATAACCCTTAGTACTAGAAATGTCATCAAAAGACAAGTAGAATATGCACAGACAACAAAATATGTAGTACTCCATATGCATGAAAGCAAGCGATCTGCAATTAATTGCCCAGACCAAGTTTGCAAAGCTAAGCATGAAAAATCATTTACATTTAAGTAAGCAACACCAACTTACAAATGCAAGGAATTCAACGTCTTTGCTCCCCTTTGCAGGGTAACTTCATATGTCCTATCACACAGATCTTGCAAAAATAACTCCAAAGCTTTTGCTGCAAGGCCAGACATCAACAACAAATTAGCCACTCACCGAAACTTTGTACTCACAACAGATATACACTTGAATGCAACATTCGCAGCTAAGAAAATTGCCCAACAAGCTATTAACATAGTATCTATCACATCTGCAAAGCAGGCATTTGCCCTCCTTAAGGTCATAGCCTAATAGGTAGACAAAACGTCTATTGCCAACAGAGCATCCACACATACTAATTGCCTTTCTGAGTTGGATCTTCAGTTCCAAGAACTTAATTTAGTCATAAACAAGCTATTACAATAATTCAAACCATTTATGTCATATACAAGTTGGCACAATGTGCAGTTGATGCATTTCGTGTTGTCCATACTCCATACTAACTTCTCTAAATGTGGCTCAGTAGACATAAAACATGAAGAAATTAGGAGTTCATAGAGAGACGGAAAAGATAGCTGTCCCATCTCAGTATTATCAGTTTGTTGGTGGTCTGCTGAATTGCAAGTTTGTGATTCACGGGCTTTATCGAAATTGTCCCATTAACATCTCCGGCCAATATAGCTAAAGAAAATCACAAAGACCTTCTGTGGCTGATTGCTGTAACTGGAGTATATTCTCTAGCCTCATGCATGCTAGTCCTTAATTCATCTGGGAAACACACGTTTTTCATCCCAACTTCTCACGGAAAAGTCACAAAATCATCAATTCGAGGACATAAAAGCAAAAAACCGTGGAAAATCTGCATGCGGAGCCTGAAACAAAATTTAAAGAACAAAAATATAGTCTCTGCCAAGTCTTACTTATAGTACAATCTGGTTAAAAGGGAAAGGTTAGGTCAAATAAAAGTGTATGACAGTCATATACTAATCTGATTAAATGAAATCCAAATGCTGAAAAACAAAATATATCGCTTAAGAAATGCAGGGCATATAAGTGTTTAACTTACAGACTAAAAGGGGCACAGCTAATGCAATTTTCCCCACCTCCTCATCTGCTTGCATAATTTTCTTTATCCGAGACTGCGAAAGGAAGAAAAAGACCGATTTGACATGAGTATTCGCATAACACAACATAAACAATAACATTACTTGTCCCGCACAATGAATCAATTGGACTGGCTTAAGGTTACTCCACCAGGTTTTACCATCATTTATATTTTGAGTTGTAACGATACATAAGCTAGCCAATAGTGGATGCCATAAACAAGAATATTTATGTAACTCAAGAGTGCCTCACGAAGAAAAAGGCCCAGAAATCGAAGCTCTAATCTAATGAATTATAATACTAAAGTGAAGAAAAAGAAGAATTCAGTATGCTGAAATCCCAGGCAAAAAGTGTTGTCGTGGTATGTGGTTAAGCATTCAAAATGAGTGAGACATGGAGAGGAAGTGTGCTTATAAAAGTCCAGCGGTTGGTGGAAATACTTGCTTCCACGAGAAACACAAGGATCCCTAAGCACCTTTGTTCAAACAAAATTCAGTTGACAAAAATAACCATAAACATCTAGTGATGTCCTAATAACTCAAGATGTTAACAAGCTACAAAACCTAGCAATTTTCGGTCTTTGCACTCCGATATGCCACACCATAGATGAGTTAATATATCGAGCAGCGTGTCAAGGATTCAACATACCAAAAAACTCGGCTCCTAACCCGAAACCTCAAACTCAAGCTCATCAGATAAAATTCCTCAACGATTTCAAACCCTAAAATCCTATTATGGCCACAAAAAAGTACCCTTAAAAGGTAGTTCCGCAGCTCAGCTCAAGTGTTGGAGATTAGATCGTCAAACGACAGATCCGCGAGAGATCGACAATTTTCCACCATAGACGCATAATTTCGCAGCAAAGAGAGATCAAAATGAATAGAAAAGAATCGAGAGATTACCGCGGGGAAGCGGGTGCCAAGCTTCTTCCTCATCTCTGCTCTCGGCCCTATGGCGACGCTGTTCCTCCCCTTCACCACTCCCAATCCCTAATCCCTCTCTCTCTATCTCTGTTTATATACAGTCTATCTACATCTCCCTCTCGCCATACTCGGAGCCAAACGCAACTCTCGGATCTCTTCCCCACGGGAAGAGGCGGGGCTCCGACCTTTCTCTCCCTTTTTTAATTTTCTTTTTTCCCACTGGGATGAGGGATCACCATCAGGTCCATCACCTATGCCGTCGTACGTGCGATCCACACCGCACGCAGATCGCACGCGGGAAGGGAATGAGGGCGTAGTGTGTACTCGATTATTAAAGACCAGATGTAATAAGCTTGTTGGTGATTTCTATTTTCTAGTCATTTTCCAATTAGGGCTATTAATGCCAGGTGGTAATGATTCATAATAAAGTACCTTAAAGTACGGAATTCTCCTTGAGGCGTATGTATCAGTGATGTTGCCGATAAAAACCAATGAACTTGTATATTTGCAACGAGTAGTGATTTGTGCACATGGGATGTACCCATGTGCACAAACACAGTCCGTTGGATTGAATCGGGATGTGTGCCTGATTCAATTCAACGGTAAGGATTTGTATACATGGGGATACATTTCATGTACACAAATTATTTTTTATTTGTAACTGGACTCCTTGTATTTTCATATTTATGCTAATAATCCTTTCGTTTAGGATATGTTAATCATTTCATTTAGGGTATGTTTGGATCGAGGATAAGATAAATTTATATATTGAATAAAATAAAAGTTATGTAAATATTAAAGATAGTTATGTAAGATCATGAATAAAATATTTAAATACATAAATAAAATTTATACATATTTAGTCTCAATATCCTTAATCTTTCATTAGCTTTTGTTAGTGTAAAATGTTTCCAAATGTCGAATTGACCAAACTACTGTTGTATTTTTATCCATTTTCTCGTCTCATTTTGACTAGGATGAATTGAGTTGATCGGCCTGTCAATGTCGCACGAAAGATATTGACAAAATTTCGAAAAATGGCCACCTTCTCTACAGCTTGATTATTCGAGTTGTCTGCTCTGATTATAAGCTACACCTGCTATGTTGCTATTCTATGAGATGTAGCCTTCAGATGAGATATCGGCAACTCATGCTTGGAAAAGACCAAATATACAACTTCAAATTATGGTCAATGTGCTGTCACCCTCTTCACCACATCAATAACACCATAAGGTGGCTACTCAAACTTTTGTAACATCAACAAAAATTAGCAAATATTCTAAGCAGACAGGCATCTAGGAATAGCAGGAGCAATTTCAATAAAGAAGTCTGTTTCGGAGCTCCATAGTAGGATGATCAACCACCAGAGATAGAAACCTGATGCCATTCATATGGCAGAAGCAGTTTCCTAGCAATCAGGGTTGCCGAGGGAGCTGATCCGGGATGGATATTTTACCTAGCTGAGAAAAGGCCTTCACAGAGAAAACCAACTTCAACTGAGAATGTTGGTCATATAAGATCTGAATATGAAAAACTCAATCGAAAAACTTACAAATCAATTGACTAGAGCATAGAAGATGACCCAAAGGTAAGCTTCTGCCATCCACCACAGTAGCGATTGGAAAATGAAAGTTTTGTTTACAGGGGCAGTCTTCCAAATCACAGGCAGTAACTAAACAAAAATACCAACATTTAATACAAATCTTACATTCAACATACAATGGGACCATTAACTTTTTCATCATACACATGCTCAATAAGAAATTGAAAATACGAATATATTCATCAGATAACTGAAAAGTTGTCAGATAAATCAACAGAAGATGCCTCCACAATCTGCAAACAAAAGAGACTGAGTTTGCTACTTAACTAACTTCTAGTTGGACCACGCAAAACTGTGATCAACAATGCATAGAAGTAGAACGCAC
This sequence comes from Narthecium ossifragum, assembly GCA_963920575.1. NCBI lineage: Eukaryota > Viridiplantae > Streptophyta > Magnoliopsida > Dioscoreales > Nartheciaceae > Narthecium > Narthecium ossifragum. The sequence goes on from OY986964.1 coordinate 36,576,570, forward strand.
AATGGATTCAACCCATCCTATAAATAACCTCTGTTAATAAAAAATACAAATATCAAACATAATGGCTATAAAAAAGCACTACGATCAACCTCCAAGGTATATCTCCATATGTGTTGGGAGAGAGGAGATTCATGACTGAGATTATTCAGAGCTATAGACAGGGATTCAAACTAAAATTAAGATGACAGTACCTTTACAATTCTAATCACTTCCATCTTGAACATCTGCAAATCAAAAATAGAAAAGATTAGCTAGGCCTTTCAGTACAGATAATTATCAAGAAGTAATGGACAAGTCTGAAATAAAACATAACCATATTCATCCAATAATTCCATAAACCACCTCTCAAGCATAGAATGCTGTGGAGGAATATTCAGAAGGAAAAAATTTCATAGAGATAAGCACATATTTGCTCTGGACAAAAAGGAGAAGTAATAAATGCAGGAATTTTCAGAAAATCAGCACGGCTGCAGCTTATGTCATGTGAAGAAATGATCATTCCAAACTTGGAGGTTCTACTTTAACAAGCAAATGCCGTCATGGTCTCAGAAAGAGATTCAATTTGGACTCGCATCCATATCCTCTGCAGCAGGGATGGCAAGAGGAATGCCTTGAAGTACATACAGACTCAGTCTCCTAGACTACTTTGATTTTAGTTGGGGAAAAAAATCAAAGGTGAATAGCAGAACAGCCATGACATCAGAAGTAAAAAGGCATTTTACTAGCATCTATATGTCCAAAGAGCCAACCAGAACGCAGATAAGTATACGACACAAGATGACGGAAATACACAAGGCATGTGAACTTCAGACCTTAAAATTATCCTAAATGAGCTCCACTTAAAAATATTATCCTAAATTAGCAGATGCCCATGAAGCTTAAAAAGAGACAAATATCAAATGCTGCATTAACAATTGACAAAGAAAAACAAAATGATGTACAAGTTCTCTGACAATACACTCCAAGAAGGGCAAATTACTAGTTAAGACAGTAAAATAGAGTAAACAGGTTTAAATATGGTACAAGAAGGGCAGAGTACTAGTTAAGAAAGTAAAATGAGTATACAGGGTTAAAAATGGTACCACCAAGTGCAAAAACACAGATATAAAATTATAAACCATATGTAATTCAACAAAAATGAATACTAGATCCTCCTAATATTACTGCCCGACAAGAGCTGTTCCAGAGTGTGTAGCATTATTAACTATAGCTCAAGGCTATTTGTCAATTGACTAGCTGGAGCTAAATCAACAACATTGCAAGTTCATTACTGTTGTCTGAAGATAGAATTGCAAAAAGATTTTCTATGTCAACCTAACTATCACACTCTCCAAAGGACTAGAATCATAAAAAACCTCCAGGTCATACCTGAAGTTGAAAGAGAGATAATTAGGAAGTCTTATGGCCAAGTAGGAAGACTTGTTTTGAGGCTTATAGAAGCAGAACCTTTATATCAAAAGATAAAAACCAAACTTTTATCTAAATATACAGAAAAAAAGTACCATCCTTTAAAAAAAAAGGTAACCAAACAACTCTCATTTTGAGAAGAACTCTCAGTACCTTCATCAGATCCCTCATTAGAACCTTCACCATCATTGCCATCGTCAGTTTCTTCCTGGCTCTCGTCATTTTCCTCATCTTCCTCATCATCTTCACTTTCAACTGGCTCCTTAGGCTTTGGAGGCGGAATAAAACTGGACATTGTTCTTCGTCGACTGCTTGTGACTATGTTACTCATGTCAATGCCCTCAAGTTCCTTTGCTCTTTCCTTTTTCTTTCTTACCGCTTTAATTTCTGAGATAAAATATTCACCGAACTAAATTTTAACTAAAATGAGGAAACATATTTAGAAAGAAAGATCATACAGAGACCATGAAGAAAATGAACAGCACAATTAGGGGCGAAGTGCAACAGCAGTACAGCACAATGAGCAGAATCACCAGATACTAACCATTCATTTATGAAGTCTAAGATGGTTTGAAGTATCACGTGAAAAGCATTGAATGATAACATCAGCAGCTTACAGAATGAAATAGCGGTCCCAAGCCATGCACAGGGCAATATCACAATTTATTAGTAGTCTCATAATGTACCAACTCAAAAAAAAATTATTTGAAGGAAGTTTGTTACACACACAAGTTGGATGTTTCGGTTTTGTTAGGTTTAACTTTCCAAGTAAAATATTCATTCTCACGAGATAACTGTGTCATACTTTGCATGGTAAATAAAATCTAAGCCATCTCTTGAACATGATATAGAAGAATGAAATGACCAACACTGCAACGTAGCAAATTGCTACATCGAAGATGCCAAAGCAGTAATTCTTTAGATACTTAAATCAGATCTAAATGGCTGTTAAATTTATTCACCTTTCTCAGAAGGATTTGTAGATAAACCTTCTCTTTGTAGCATGCCTTCCAGCTCCTTAATTAAGTAGGCCTCACGCTTGCTTTCAGGAGCCTGCTTTGCTCGTTTGTAAACAGCAGGAGGTACACTAATCCAAACAAAATTATTCCCCAATCAAATTCAGATTCAAACAAGACAATGATGACAACCTAATAAAGAGAGCAACATACACCATTCCACAGGACTTTATGATCGATTTTAAGTGCTCAACTTTTTTCCCATAGACTTGAGTAGGCTTTTCCCTTTTCTTCTGTATTGGCACAGATGATCGACATATTTAGTTTCATTCTGCATACTAGTGAAAATCTCATTGAAGATAAAAGACGAATTTGACACCTTAACTTCCTCTTGAGAAGATGAATGAGAATGACCATCTTCAGAAGAATTTCCACCTTCAGCTTCAGAACTTTCCTCTATGTCTGGATTAGTTAGCTGCTTTGTCTCAGAACCAGATGCCTTGCTCTTCTCTGTTGAACTTTTCTTTTTCTTTAAAACTTCTCTCGGGCTTGCTTCAGCTTTTTGATTGAGCTTTTTCTTAGGTCTTTTCATCTTCTCATTTAGCTCCTCATCCCCAATGGCGGTATCGGAATCTGATGAATCTGACCCTCTGCTAGTTCTTTTTCTGCCTTTACTTGTTTCATCCATGATCATGCTCTGGGAGGTTTTCTTCATAGGTTTCTTTTTAACTCCATTAGAGGCTTGAACAACTTCAGTTGACAAAACCTGTTTAAATAGATAGGTTGTGCGAGGAAGAAGAGCTGTAATTCATCTAACTCTATAATCTTAAAGACAGACAACATAGGTGCTACGCACCTCATCTACTTCTCTGCGAATGAAGCGTTTATGTGCATCCAGAGTATGTTTCTCAAGTTTAAGATCTTCTTCTAGTAATCGGCGAACTCCTTGCAAACTAATCGTCCTGAAATATTAAGAAAAATGTTTTGCATTACATAGATATTGTAATCCATAGTTCTCCAAGTTCACATAAATGCCAGCAGAAGAGCTTGTATTAACTGAACTACTAAGTACACATACTTGATATTGGCTCTGAAATAAGAAGCTCTTTCTCTCATTGCCTTCTTTATCTCTTCTTCATTTAAATCGTCTCTGCATTCGGAAACTTGACTTTTCCCATGTTCATTATCAGAGGGCTCTTTCCCGTCAGAAGGAGCAGAAACTTCTTTTTTCTCATCAATACTCAAACTATTATCCCTCTTTTCTTCTTGAAGTTGAATGTCTTCAAGCTGTTCTGATGGTTCTTCAGTACCAAGCTGAACAGCTTCATCTACATTCTTCTCCTCTGTTTTGGATACTCTTTCATTTTCATCACTATTAAAGAACTGCTATCAATAGAGAAAAGAGATATATCAAACAATATTTTCTAGGCACAGAGATACATTCAGGAAATCAAAAACATAAAAGAGAACCTGCAAAGTACATATATTGAGCTAATCAGGAAAGCAAAATATGGATGATGGACATTGAAAACAATATGGACACAGATTTAGTCAAGTCCCAATTAGTCCTCAATATTGACAAAAGCTAATCAGCCCAGTAATGTAGGTTTGGACGTAAATTTTTATCATCCAATCACATTGAGTGCTAAGTATGAAATATATGGGTCCAGACGACATTCACGACTATACCCCTGAAAGAGAAACGAAATGGAGCTAAAACACATGAAGATTCTTGAGTTCAACGAGGATATGCTTGTCTTCAGAAACTCAAATGATTGCCTCTTGACCCTGAGTTCCTTCAAACGAGATCTTAAAAAAGCCTACCTTTGATCATTCTCGGTATCAACAAATACAAGTCCTAGCAGTATACCTAACAGACGAGCTTGCATTTGGAGGAAGAATCATATGCACGATTTTAGACAAAAGCCTCAAAACTGCAAAGAAACATATGCACGTATTGGGCATGCAACGGGCACATGTGTGCAGAATAGACATACATGTTCTAAGAACCAGTTTCATGAGATTGCAAGATGCAATCCGTACAACATCTGTACATTGTGAAGAAATCCCCAATATTCAATGTATGAACATGACCCATACCCAACACCAATGCACTCGAAGAAAACAAATCAGTAGTGTTATGACATCCTTCAGAGATTCCTACAGATGTTGAGCAAATCTCCAAGCAACAACCATACCTCTTCTAAACATTGTTTGATAAACCGCTTATGAACATCAAGAGAAAATGCTTCCACTCCAAGGTCCTTCTCTAATGCCCTTCGAACACCCTCAAGAGTCAAGGAACTGCAAAGAACCACGCATATATTGAATAATAAGTTATCTTCATCCAAGACAAGTAAGGTAAACTAGTAGATTAGATTTCCGCATATAATGGGTTCCAGCAGAATTCTACAGTTGCGTAAACTGAGTTCCTAATATAAATTTTTATATGCACAAACTCAAAAGCGAAAACCAGGGGTCTCTATGGCAAAGTATGTACAAAATAATCATATTCTGAAGTACATAAATATATCACAACACCACCACCAAATGCATATAATTCGGACCGGCCAACCATCATCAAAAAACTAACAAAACCACCTGTAGCCCTCACAACCCTAATGGCCAAAAGATGCAATCCTCGAGCCGTAAAACCATCTTTTCCACAAAAAAAAAATGCCCAAGTCCCCAGTGACAACAAGCACACGCCACTCACTACTCCGATGCCTAATCCCCACAAACCCCGAAGAATTCTCTCCAGACTTTGCCACATCCATGTACCATCACTAAATAGACACTAAGTTTCGGTAGTAGAGATGAATATAGGGAACAGGGGAAGTCTCCAACTCACTCGGCCTGCTCCCGGAAGTCCTTCACACGAGCGCGCATAGCGCGAGAGATCTCAGCCTCCATTTCCTCTTTAGAGTTGCTTGGGCTCTTCTTCTCCTCCACCACAGCCACCACCTCCTCCTCCGGTCCCATCCCCTCGCTCGAGCTTTTGCGGCGATGTAAACCGCCGATGGACTGAGAGACTGAGCGTCGTAAAGAAAAGGAGTACGAGATCGTCGATGTTGGTCAGACTAGCAAGGCGTCGCCCTCGCGCTCGCGTCCCAGTGTCTCACTCTCCCCGCTCGAAGTGGTGCGGAAAATGGGTATATTTTGGTAACTTGGCGGTTTAAGAAGCGGCTGGATTAGTAGTTGGGGGTTCCATCCGCACCACAAAATTACAAAATTGACTCTCTTTTTTTTTTGATTAATTGAGCCCTAGGTTTATTATTATTATTATTAATTAAATCCGAGGATTAAGTGACCCATGTTAAAAATGAGAGTTTTTTTTACATTAATTGAGCCCGAGGCTAAGTGATCCCTTGCCCTATTTGGTTGGGGGATAAGGATTCCTTATCCGAATTAAGCCCATTTTATCCTTACATTACAACCAAACACCATCTAATCCCCACTTTTATCCCTACTTTTATCCCCATTCCTATGCTCACTTTATCTCTACTTTTCAACCAATCATTATCACATTTTCTCTTCTTTTCAACCAATCACATCAACTTTATTTTTACGTTTTCACTTTTTAACCAATTATTATCTTATTATTCCTACTTTTCAACCAATCACATCAACTTTATTCATACTTTTTCAACCAAACATTACTAATTTATCACTACTTTTCAAGAAAATACCATACATATCTCACTATTTATCCCAGGATACCAATCACCATTCCCTCTAATCCCGGAATAGCCTATCCCCCAATCAAACGAGGCCTAAGAGGTTAAAAACAAAAGTACGCCGAAAGAGCACGCAAGTTGTTTTTGCGTGGGATGTAGGTGACGTGGAATTCAATGAAATTGAGAGAACCACTATATTATCCTGTACTACACCCCCACAATCTTCCACTAATGACAGCCTTCCTTCTATCATCCAAACTACATAAAAGGAGTCATTTTCAACGAGCATCACAACCACCATATTATCCTGTACCACCCCTACAATCTTCCACTAATGGCAGCCTCCCTTATATCATCCAAACTGCATGAAAGGAGTCATCTTTAACGAGCATATGTTTGAAACCTTGTTGCATTGCATTGGTACCAGCTAGAGACGGATAACATTGAGTTCTCCAGGTAGGATGGAGAGCTAGTTCCGTGGGAGTTGCTTTTGGACCAAAGAACGAATCTTCATCAATGCACACGACTCTGATTCCAGCCATGCCGGAGAGTTGATCAAAGAAAGCGTGATTGTCACCTGATTTACTATGCTGATATATTCTCTAGATTGTCAGCTGATTAAACGAGCTATCTCTCAAACATCTTGACCTGCCTCCCCTGCTAACATGGGCTCAACATAACACACTTTTAAATACAATTTTTCATACCCTGTCCTAATGAAGCTGGGGGAGTCCTAATGAAGTTTATGGCCACCTGATCCAGCTTAGCTCTAGGACCCGATTGAAGTTTTGGATGCATCCATTTAATCCCACAGAATAACCAAAACAGAACAAATTGGGTATCAGAATTGTTGTTTGGTAGTTTATACCTTCATCTGGAAACCAGTGATTATTCATCCAATCCCACCCCATAAAATCCAACATCAAACATCAGTTCGGGTGCACAACATTCAGTATCAACCGAGCTTCTGATGGGTAGATTAATCCAATCCCACCCCATAAAATACAAACCCCCTTTGGGCATTTGAAAACACAAGACCATATATTACACGTTCCCTGTACAAACGAGTAAATAATCTGAGGCAAGGTTATTTACAAAGATTTGAGCGGATGCAAGGATAACTACTCATTAGAGAGCTTTCATGACGAGCTTGCCGGTGTGGTGAACACCCTTCGCTGCAATCTTCAGGACAGCCCGGTGCCTATACAACCTGCAATCCACGAGTGGAGAACATCCAATGCAAGTCATGAGCCAGTTTTACATGAAAATACAGCAGCAAATTCTCTCTGCAGCAGAGCCCCCTGAGAGCAACTTCCTTTGCAGAGTCATTTGCTTGGAATGCTAAGCATTCATGTACTAAAACGGAAATGGACAAATTTTATAGACAGATAGGACTATAAAAACATTAGCAACATTTTATGTTTCCTGTTGTTCATATATTTCCATGGAAAACCAGTATGAGCATAGCCATAAATCAGGCGCCTAGAAGAAATTAATAATCCGTGCTGCGTAATGATAAAAGAAAAAACAAAAGCAAGAGGCAAGGCCAGGAAGACCATATAATATCGAAGATGGTACACCACTCACCCGGCCAGTGCAATCCCCCAAGTTGACAAAGCATAAATGATTTTAGTAGCTTCCCACACCTTTTTCCACGTGCTCCAACCTTTGATGCCACCCAAGGCCCTTGTCACAGCTGCAGTGCCACATTCCATATTTAAACATTATAGACCAATAAGCTTGAACTGAAACAAACCTAAATAAATTTCAGTGAAATACAAGCAACGAGGAGCCATGTCAGAAAGAAGCAATTATAGAGTTAAATTCCTGATTATTTCCTGCTAACTAAAAGTCAATATCACGAAAACCATAAAAGTACCACAGAACCTAAAGAGAAAATCAACATATCATATTATCAACTAGAACAGTAAAGATTGCTATAGAGTACCTAGCAAATACTTTATCATGCACCAAAAACATTTGTATAAGGATTACATATTCACCAAGTAAATATCGAAAGACTGGCAGAATTGACATAGTTTTAGTTCTCTGTACTCAGCAAATGTGAGTACACATGAGTTTCTTTAGCATCTTAATTGTCTTAGAATTACTAATAGTTGACTTCATATAGAACACATTCAATCAAGGACTCGCCACTAAGTCCAGTTGTTGATATGACAAACCATCTGTGTAATTTTGTGATTCAGCAGCAAATGACTTATTCATTGTTAAAATTCAAAAAGTTCTACTCAATTGCCATCTCTTTTGTCATTCAGGAACTGTTGCTCAGAAATTATCTTTTATGCACATTAATTACTAAAAAGCTACCAATCAAGTCAGAATATCAAAAATAACATCACCAGAAAAATGATCCAAGATGCTGGACGAATAGCAGTGTCAAAAGGATATTAGAATGTGCTTGAACTGAATGCCATAGGTGAGGTTTAATAGTAAATTAGAAGTCATCAATTAAGCAAGATACATGAGTATAAGGAAACATCCACCAGTCTCTAGCAGAATTAATCACGATAATCAAGTTCCTCTAAACCTCTCTAATCATGTGGGACCAGTATCTGTCGACACCTGACCATAATATTCCACTGAACTGCATAAGAACAGATAATGTAAACAACAAATAAGTTCCTAGAAAAGTTCCAGAAGGAAAGAACTTACATTTCTGCAACTCCACGGGCGTTAATGTCTGAAATACCACAGAAACAAACAATTAGGATTAACAAAACAATTTGCAGTCTGTGCATAAGCCTCAAGAGATTCTGAATACCCAAATACCCATACCTTAGATTTTGGATTGGCAATAATGCATTTAGCGATAAAATTGGCGATGCCATCAACAACATTATCTTCAGTAAGGATCACATAGCTCTCATTATCTATACCACTGGCTTCCTCTAAATCATCTGGAAGCATTTCATGTGTTACCCACAGCCAGCAACTAGGTTCCTCACGACCAACATTAATCAAAATTTCAACAGCATTGAGATCTTCTCCTGATAATGAAAAATTGGCGTTAGTGATTTACATTTAGCATGCGAAAATAAAGTGACTCGAATATTAGTCGCATAGAATGAACCTGTAGCCTTTCTAAATGGGAAACTGCCATCTGACATTTCAGCCGACTCGTGATGAAGTTCTTCGAGTTTATTTAGGAAGCTTGAAGAATCTACTGCAGCTACAAGGCGTGTGTAGAGCTGTATATAGACACAAAAAAAAGGCACATGGGATTCATAATCAAATCTTAAACATGAAGACTTGTTATGCCTCTCATTTAAATGTGCTTGAAACTAGAATTATGAATCTTAAGGTACAAACACAAGATATCTTACAAGAAGAGAATTAATCAAGGCCAAGGCATTCAGCCATGGTCATTACTGTTACACCAATGTTCCAAAATTCCCACCCCAAAGCCCAAGAAAAAGTTAGCTTTAGGCGAGCTTAACCTATCGGGGTGTTTATCAGGGCTCAAAAAGGCATAAGACTTCTCTTAAAATTATCTCCAAACTCCTACTTGTATTTTTCTTAAGATCCTTAACAATGCTCAAAATCATCGTAGTCTCCTTTTCTAATTATGTCCAAAGTCTAAACTCCACCCTATCCAGAATCTCAGTTTGCCCTAATTTCTACCCCAACTCCCAAAATCATGATAATTAAAAGTATCAACCACCTGCCTCACAGGAATTTTCCAAAATTTCCATTGCAAAGTGCCAAACAAAAGCTAATTCCAAGAAGCTCTTCCCACGTCGTCTTGCCCCAGATAAAACCATCAATATCCGCTATTCCAGTCAATCCCTAATTTTTAACAAAAACAAAAAAGAAGTAACAAATCAAGACAAAGACAAAGGTTGAGGAAGGTAATCACGTCGGTAGGGCAATCTTTGGCTAGGGACGGATCCTGAGAGAGGCCCTGGAGGAGCGATACGTTCTCCTCGAGCACTTCCCTGAGGCGCAGGTTCTCCGATCGCAGCTTCTCAAGCTCCTCCTCCTCCGCCGTTTCATGGGCGGCGCGCTCGCGGCGGTGCTCGATGGCGTTCCATGCAATGTCCGCCATCTCCATCACCGTGCCCACCATCTCCAACGGCACTCCATGCGCGTGCACCACCATATCGTTTGCAATGGAGATCGATCAAGAAGAGCCGGTTCCGATAGCCAAATTTGATATGGGGATCGGGATGCTAACCCTAGAGGATAGAGGAGGGTCGTTTGATGATGTTCGTGGGTTTACCCAGGAGGAGACGGTGGCGTACGGGAGATGAAGCACCCCTTGTTGATCACGGACAAGAGATACGAGAATCAATTCAATGATTGACTGCTAAAAAAAGTAGAATTTAACAAGCAAGCGGCCCTTTGGTTGCAAGGTAAACAAGCAAACAACACGAGCATAATTAAGAGTAGAATGCAATTATTTTAGATTTTTATTTTTATTTTTTTGAGGGAAATTAGTATAGAGATTTATTTTATGTTTTAAACCATTTCTAAAATGCTCTTTGATTACAATTCTATAATAAACTGGGACCTCCTTATTTATACAAAATGATGGATATTAAAATTACGACGTTATAATCATGATTTGAAGTTTGGACCGATCAATGGTTTCAATCGTTTAGACTAAACAGAAACAAATGGAACAATTATTTTTATTTCCTCGACTCCTTCTATGCTAATGATTCTTTGAGTCGAACCACTTCAATTTGAATTATTATTATACCTTTCGACAGTCAATAATCATCTGGTTGTCATTATACACTAGACTAGATCATAATCATCTACATCAACTAAAAAGGGCATTACTTTGTAAGTAAATGCGAGGATAAAGAAGAATACAAGATGCCATTCCTTGTCTTAATCCGCTCCGAAAGAGAAATTTTTTTCAAGGATAAATATATAATTGTTATAACTTATCCTTAAAAACTTTGCTTTTCTTTGTCAATATCTAGGTTACAATTCGAAATAAATCGATACTCATATACACGAATAATTAAGTGGTTAACCCAGTTCTCAAAGGCTTCTCGTGGCCGTATCACGGGCCGGGTCCCAGCCCAGCGCTGTTCAGACTCGGGACAGGGCAAGTTTGGACCCAAACTAGCCTAGCACTGTTCTCAAAGGCTTCTACCAGATTGTCCACGGGCCCGGCCTGTACCCAAATAACGTCCCACTAGGCCGAGCTGAAGTCGGATTCGACCCCCATTTAAACCTCCTCTCTCTCTCTCTCCATGAGATCCTACCATTCCATGGCGTCTGCTCCTTCCAAGCTTTACTCAGGTACCGAACCCCCTTCCACACCGTCTTCTCTCTCTCTCTTATAACTCTTCGCGTTTCCTCTCTTCAGATGATTCGAGTCTGGTGGTGATCCTCCTCGATGCCAACCCCTTCTTCTGGGCCGCCGCCGCCGCCACTCCCACCCTAACCTTTTCGACTTTCCTTGCCCAGGTAAGCCACCTGCACCCCCAAAAGAACAGTTCTTTATATATGTTATTGATCCTTTCTTTTAACTCTTTTAGGTGATCCCGTTCGTGAACTCGCTGCTGCTCCTCAACCAGCTGAACCACGTCGTCGTCATCGCCGCCGGGACCGGCTCCTGTGGCTACATCTTCGACTCAGCCGCCTCTGATGGCGGCCACGTGTCCGGCGTCTGTGACGAGATTCTTGGACGCCTCGAGGAGTTCGTCGACAGGGACCAGCGCGTCGGCGGCAGCGTCGGCGGTGCCGGAGCAGTCTCTTCGCTGCTTTCTGGGTCCCTCTCCCTTGCCCTATGTTGTATCCCTTGTTTTTTCTGTTTGTTCTACATTCTTAATTGTGTTCTTGGTTTCTTGGGTTGAGACTCAAGGGTTTGGCTCTTCCTTGATTCTAGAAATGCGTAGATATACAAAGAGTGTTTCGGTCTGGAGCGCGCCATCCGCAGCCCAGGGTGAGCCCTTCTTTAAATTGGTCTCTTTTCTTTTAAATTTCTTTTCTTCTGATGGAGTTCATTTGTTTCGAGCATCATTACCTTCCATCGTGTTTGTTATCAGAAGTTTCTACACTTCATTTGTTTTTTAATTTTCAAGACGATGCCACTGGAGCCTATAGCTGATGATTCTAACTAGACATCCGCTATTTTCGTAGGAGGTTATGTTGCCGAGAGTATAACATAGGATTGTACGCGATAGGGGAATGCGCTCATGCTGATTAAATTTCAAAGAAGCCCTTGACCCTTGGTTGACCAGTTTCTAGTGTTTTACAGCTTGGATGGCTTTCTTTCTAAATAGTCATCAACAGTTGGTATCGAACTTGCAGTTAGGAAGTAAATATTGGCATGCCTATAAGGTTGAAGGAGAAAGTCATGGCCAAGTTGCTGAAAATTTGGGCAGTGACTTCATGCACTGAATGGCACTTGCTAGGGGGAAATTGATTAAGAGTTCATTGGAAAGGTATGTCCATAGGGTGACTGGCATCATGTACCAAAGCCAAGATAGCTCCTTTTTCACCCTATAACTTTACCAAAGCCAAGCAATGTCTCATGATTTCTTGGCATGAAATCTTTACCGACTACTACAAACTCATAGTGAAAATCCAGACTGTATCCTAATCTTTGGGCCTGGCCTATGATACAATGATTTCATGTTTAGGTTGGGTTAGGGCTCAGTAATAGGTATTCGACTGTCCTAGTACACTAAATAGATGAAGAAGATTGAATGGAAGCTTATTCCTTTAGGTGCAATACTCTAATTTAGAATGTACTTTTCTGCTTTGTGTCCTTTTAATGCATTAAGGATAGCCTCTGTAAATGAACTATTGTAAGGTCAGGTGGACTATCATTCAATACAGTGGAAATAAGAAGATATTGCTTGAAGGCTGTAGTCAAACCGACAACCATTGGCTTTTGCTCCAGACATGAAACTTGGAGCTTCTTAGTTGTTTAATCTTTTCTCAGCAGCACCAATATTATTTTTATGAGTTTTATGCCATTTGTGAGCAGAAGAGCTTAAGATCATGAACAACACAAATAGGAATTCCATGGGAGATAGAGGGAGCTTGGTTCAGTGTTGAACCTATACTTTTTAGATCTTCTCTTGGTTGAAAAGGATCTGCCTCTAATTTCCATGTGTTAGCGATTTCTTCTGATCTTTAATGTGCTAAAAAAATTAACTCAATCAAGTATGTCATCATGCCCTGAAGAATGCTTGTGATTAAGGCTATATATATATATATATATATATATATATATATATATATATATATATTTATATTTATATATATATTTATATATTTATATTTATATTTCAGAACTATGTAACCTTCATGTCTGAGGAATTGGCTAATACTGAAAATGTTTTTGACCTGAAATGCTTTTAGTGATTATCACTAATACTCATCGTTATGCACTAATACTTGGACCGACATCCCATGACAGATCTTGTGCCTGCAGGGTTCCCCAGATGGACCAGAACAGTATGTATCTAATTTTTGTTAATAATTCTGCTATAGTGTACTGTATTTGGGTTTAAAGAAAACTTTCAAATTACAGGTATGTTGCAGTAATGAATGCTATATTTTCAGCACAGCACTCCATGGTATTGTATGTGCAGAGTTCAACTTTTCAATGATGGGAATCATGTATGTTAGGTCCAGCATTTTAACTAAGTAGCTTAAAACCATGTATGTTAGGTCCAGCATTTTAACTAAGTAGCTTAAAACTTATTGCTAGGGCCTATCTCGGCCGGATTGCCTGCCTAAGCTGCTTCGTGAGGAGCATAAGAATTCTACTACAATGCTTTAGATTTGTTCTTATAGAAATTTTCTGTGCAGATAAATGTTGCAACCAAATTTTATGTATATTTGTAATGTCTCTTTTTTCCGATACTCTGTCCAATTTACTCATGAATTCCTGATGGCTTGAAAATCTTACAAATCAATGCAGATTCAGCCTTTTCATCTTATCTAGCTACTTACCCTTTTTCTCTGAAGGACATAAAACATTAAAACGTACTATTATTACTATAAGTTAGTGATGCAGGACAATTTATAGGGATAGCGTTGTACAAACAAAATGCAAATTAGCTACTATAAATGCAATGTGATTTCAGAGAATGACGCAATAATTACAGAAATGAAGGCTAATGTGGTAGTATTGACTTTTAAGCAAATAAGGATACGAGGTTCAACAAGTAACATAAATGGAGCAGTTGCAAACTATTTGACTTCTATTCCCATTCTAAGTAACTTTTAAGAAGCAGAGTGACTATTTCAATGAGTGTACGACCTTCGATTAAGGAGATCCTTTGAACCTAGGATATTTGATTCTAGATTTATGCATGTACAATTTTGAAAATCTAGATTAGTTTGGTTTCAAGAATCAGGGAAGGTTTTAAGTTATTGGATTTTAGAGCTTTATTTCAGTATTAGAAGGGACTTTTATTTGCTCAAATATAGAGAAGAAGGGAAGGAAGCATAAAGTATGAGGCGGACTTTTTTCCCAATCTTTCCAAGGAGATTGAATGCTAATTCCTACTAATATTGCAAAATTCCCAATCTAAACTCATATTTCAAGATCAAACGCATACTTTAAGCATAAGTTCATAAGTCTGACTTTGACTGGAAGGATATTATCTTAGGATGTAATATATATAGCCCAATGTGAGCACCTGTTCAGTACGCTCCCAAAACCTGTATTGCAGTGCCCGCTTGGGTGGTAAAGCTAGATCTGAAAGATGCAAAGAAATATGGATTAGAAAGCTGAAAATATGTATCACATGGCATATATTGTATTCCCACTCAGTGAAACTAGAGTGAATGTCTCACAAATCTGTACTTAAGTTTCTTGAAAAGTTTTAGGACCTCATATGAGGGATTATGACTCTATTTTGAATATGCTTTTGGCTATTTCCACAAATTATATCTTAGCCTGTGGGGAGCTCTATGTAGTCTATCCATACATTTGCATGAACTCTTATGGGAACCAAAAGCATATTTTGTGAGAGGGTCTGCTATCAGACTAACTTTATGTTCCTCCTGTAATAATGAAAATGGCACTTTTTTTTAATCATAACATGGAAATTTTCTGGATCTCAGGTTCCTATAGATTCGTGTGTTGTAGGGGTGCAACACTCAGCCTTCTTGCAACAGGTGATATTTAGTCTTAATGAGTTCGTGTTTCACATTCAATTTTTTTAGAGTTTAATTTATTTTTCCCTTGCCAATTTATTTCATGGAAATCTGATTCCCAGGCTTCATATATTACTGGTGGGGTTTATCTGAAGCCCCAACAATTAGATGGTCTATTTCAATACCTTGCAGTAAGTTCGAAATTTTTTCTCTTACCTGTCATGTCAGGAGATTTAATAGATAGAGATGTACATTAAGCCCTTATTTTGTACTCCTTTTATCAAACAATCAATTTTGTTGTTTTTTCCTTTCTTCCTCTAATCTGTCAAATGAAGCTTTAAAGTTGTTTGTTCACATTGAAAGTGATGGTCATTGTTTTCTTATGAATGATGCAGGCAGTATTTGCTACTGATTTGCAATCTCGAAGTTTTCTGCAGCTCCCTAAGCCTGCAGGAGTGGATTTTCGTGCCTCGTATGTGCTTCTTAATTGGTTCTTGCACTGATGTGTTAGTATGATTATAATCATGACTTTCGTTTGTGTTCTTTTTAATCTAAATATTATAAGTATGATTATGATCTAGACTTTAGCTCATGTTGTTTTTAATTTAACTATTATAAGTTTGAGTATGTTATGAAGAAAGGGACAGACTTTAGTTCATGTTGTTTTCAATTTAACTATTATAAGTTCGAGTATGATTTATGAAGAAAGGGGTAATATGTTGCTGGTAACAAATTTGTCCACAATAAGCAGGTTGCCGAAATAAGTTCCAACCTATTCTCGTATTTCTCCTACACTAGATAATACAAGAAGACATTGACATAGGCAATAGAATTATGATACGTACGGTGTAGAATGTGGCAAAACTATGCATTTGTAATGCTTACTTATTGTCATGGTCTAGTGCCGAGTTATAGGTAACATGCTATTGGCTACATTTACATTCTCTTAAGTAATTCTCAGAGTTCGTAAGATGTTATGGATATGACTCTTGAGCTCATTGATCCAAGTATCAGATTAATTATTACATGAAACCTATCCTTTGGAGCTGATATGCCAAATAGTTGACCAATTAAGTGCAGACAAATCTTTTTTTAGCCCCTTCAATGTTGTCAAGTCTCTGAATTGGGAACGGCACAACAGAATTCCAGCCAATACAATGTATAGCTTTTTTTCTTCTGTTCTTATATCTTTATTTGTTCACTCTTTTCTCTTTTTCTGAGATCCTAATTCTAGTACATAGAACTGGGACCATCTATCAATTTCACAGCCAAGCACTGCAATATGGACGGTGAAGTTCGTCTTGCTGTTACTATACTAGGATCATCATATACAACATTATTTCTGTGCATGGTTCTATATTGTTCTTTCAGTCCTTTTCTATGGCATTTTGTTAAAGCTCATGGTCCTTGCAGATGTTTCTGCCACAAAAAAACTATAGACATGGGATTCGTCTGTTCAGTTTGTTTATCAATATTCTGCAAGCATCACAAGAAGTGTTCAACTTGTGGGTTAGTATGTTGACTTCTAGAAATTCATTAGAACATTCATATTTGACGTCCTAAAGGTTACCTTACATTTGCCCATCGAAGCTTATGATAATTTTGCTTATGATTATTGTGTCGTGCAAGAAATGGTTGCTCTAACATGCCAATCTTCTCCATGAGGGAGGTCTCTCACCTTTTTATATAGTTGGAATTCCCTTTATGAGTGTTATCTTATTACTTTGACATCTTGATAATTATCCTTACAGGAGCTAACGAAAACTAGAATAACTGAATACATACTATTTAAAGTATTTTGTAGACGAGTGCTCACGATCGGTAGTCAAAGTATCGACTCTTTTATCTATTCTATCGGTAGTGGGTTTATGATGGGATAGATGAAGCTATCAGTAGTGGGTTACCGATACATTCAATCGGTAGTCCAAGCTATCAGTAGTGGCTCCCGATAAGATAGATGAAGATATCGGTAGTGAGATACTGATACATTCAATCAGTAGTCAAGTATGTCACCTATCGGTAGCCAAGTACCGATAGCTGCTACCGATAGGATTGATGAATGAATCAGTTTTTGACTACCGATAGGTAGCATTTGCATTACACATATCATCTATCCATGTGCATGAATCTTTATTCTTTATAAACCTTTTCTTTCTCGGTGCCTTCCTTTAGCGCCTTGCAATTCACATATCTGTGTTGGCGCACATTGTCTCACATGTTGGGAATCCTCTTGAATCAATAATTTTGAATTCTAATCGTCCAAATCATAGAAATGGAACCCTTATCACTATATTATGAATTTCGGCATGATGCAGGTCAGACTTCAGTCAGGTCCACCGCGATGCTACTTCCATGTCAGATGGTAAAAGGAAAGCTTCAGAAGTCTAAACTTATAATTGGCAAGCCTATTGCATGCTATATACTCATGTAATTTTTATCCCGTTTGGATTGGAGATGTAATTTATAATATTCACTCTCATATGGGGATTAAATATCCTATTTGAAGAAATAACAGGGTCTATAAGAAGGTGTTTTTTTTTACTTCTAATTACACTCTCTCGTGTTACTTCGATAAGTTAAACATTTTCCTTTTCTTTTATCTTTTAATTTTTCTAATTACGCTCAAACTAAACAAAATTAAAATTTTAACTTAAAAATTGTCCTTATTCCAAGTATATGTATATTTTTTTTCAGACATAAACATTGGTGACATATATTAATCATCCCTTAATTGTTACTCCTATAGTATTTATATTTATCTTTTAAAAAACTATCTCATAACAAAAATCTCCAATTTTATCCGGTTATATTAATAGGCGTTCCTCCTTTGGTCGGTGTATCCAATTCGCGCAGCGCAGCCCTCGCCCGTCGGCCCGTCGTAATAATCGTACGAAGGTCAGGCCCGACTCGACCCCCTCGTTTTCTCCTCTTATCTCCAGGGTTTCCTTCGATTAATTTAATCCGATCGAATCTCTCCAATCTCATATTGTTATAGGGGTTTAAGGTCGATCGAAGGGAACCCTAGCTTCAAATTGCAGCCCCATCAAGATCACCCCTGAACTGGGTACCAATCCCTTCGTTCTCTTTTTCTCTGGATTGATTTTGTAGTTTATTTGGCTGGTGATTCTACGTTTATGATTTGGAAGTCGCAGGAGATTGGTGTTTGGGGCATGTTTTCTTGATCAATATTGTTCTTTTCATCTAAGATCGAGGGATTGGTGGTGAATAGAGATGCCTCGAACGGTGTCGCGATCGCCGTCGTATAGGAGGCGGCGGTCGCCGTCTCCCGTGAGGTATAACAGCAGTAGACGGAGCAGGCGTGACCGCAGCCGATCTCCTTATTCGCATAGGTGATCTCACATCACTTCAATCTCGTCTCTTTTGCCCCTTTTCTCTGCATCAAAGACGTTGAGATATCATCGTGTAATGGGAAATTCACTGCTTTTTATGGTTTATTGGTTGTGATATAATATATTACAAGGTTAAGAAAATTGAGTAATACCCGGTTTGTTCTGCCCTTCTTTTTCTTTCTTAGCAATCTATCTGCAGCAGATTCTGGGTGATCTTGCTTGATGGTTTTTTTTTTCTATGCGGAATTGTGGGTGAACTATCGCCTCGTAATGCAGTTGGATGCAGTCTGATCTTGTTACGGGTTATATTTAGAATGGAAAGGGGTTTGTAGTTGGTGCTTAGTCATTGTTTGCGATGACTGGGCATTTGTTGTGATAAGATAGTTTGATTACATGGTTTTGATGGCTTTTGACTTCAGAACGCTTCTTTGTCCCAACATTGCTACTTTGATATTGCACAAATCTGGTCTAGGAACATTTTGTCAAGATGAAAATTTTGCTGGCTTCAAGGTTGTGTGAAGGCAGAGCTTTGGTGGCTTGGGGTACCGTGAAGTGCTCGTGTATTTTGGATCAATAACTTTGGACTACCATAAAAGCATTTTTGAACCAGGTTCTTGTTGAGGAAATAAACTTCATAACAATTGTATGTATGAGACGAAAGGTGATACCTGCAAGCGTGGTGGAACTTATTGTCTGGCCATCTATGCTATCATGGGGAGTCTTCTATTCCAGGATGCTAAGACCTTCTGTTATGTTGGATCTTTCCTTAGGGCTGCCATGAATTTTGCATACAATTGGTCTTAACGTGATCCATTTATAATTCTGCCAAGCAATGAGTTGGCGTTGTCGCTGTTCATATTGTTCTGGCCTAGTTCCTCTTGCTCTTTGTTAAGGATGCAATTCCTTGCTTATTCTCCCTCTTCTACTGAAAGAATGGGATTTGATGCGAAGACGCCAAGTATGTACCCAGCGGCTTGCATTTTGGATTTAAATACGACAGTTTAAACATGACAAGGTCCATTCTCTGCACGATAAATAGGTTTGGAGTTTAATTTCTTTAACTGGTGTAGCCTCAGTAGGCTTTTACTTTTTAGCGCTTCTAACCCTTTTATAAGGAAAATGTAAATGCTACATTACATTAATCTTTATGATTTGGCTGTGATCTTTCAATTTTGAGATTCTTGCAGACTGTAGTTTTGCGCTTAAGTTCGTATGCAGTGAGACTATTGTTGCAGCTTCGTTCTGATCCCTCTTCATTGTCATTTGTTAAGAACGTTGATACTGTTGGATGGCTCTCCATTGTGTACAGCTGATTTAGGTAACTTCTGATATTCGGTTTGCCATGTGCTTACGGGTTACTAGTGTGGGATAAATATGGATCACGATACTATTATGACATAGGTCCAACTTGGACCAACACATAAGCACGATTTAGAAATCTTCCAAATTAAAATCTATCTTAAAACTTATCTCAGTAGTTCTCACTGTCCCCGAAAAAAAATAGCAAGCTTATAAGCAGGTGATGAGAACCTGGTTATCCTTTGGTTGCTTGATTTGGGCTTACAAGAGTTTCTGATTAACAATGGAGCATAAAGATTACTGTTAGCAATCTCTGAGGTAACTTCGCCTATTATGTTCTAAGTCTATCAATGTTCTCTTTCTGAATTGGAACTAACTGTCTCATACTATTGTGTCCTCATAGCATTATTGTCTCACTGCCTGACAATGCTTTATTCTTTAACTAGGAGAAAAAGTCGCTCACCATCACCTAGATGGCGCAAAAGCCGTTCTCCTACCCCTAGACGGCGTAAAAGTCGATCGCCTTCACCAAGGAGACACAAAAGACAAAGAAGTAGGAGCACATCTAAGTCTCCTGTGAATAATTCTCGAAGCCCAAGTGTGGCCTCGGTAGAACGGAAAAGTGCTCTTGAAATACTGAAAAAAGAAGAGGAAGAAAAGAAAAGGTATAATGCCTCTTTTAGGTTCTTATCCAATATTTGCTATATGGAGCTCTTTTGCGCCTATAGACATTTCATTTTTCATGCATCAAACATCTATTAATTCATCATTTGCTCTGGCAAAATTGTTATGCTATAAGCGTAGTCTTAGTTGGAACAAGTGTGCTGGTGCCATCTTCCACGTTAGAGTAAATCTGTGGCTAAACTAGTTCGACTGAAAAAATTGCCAGAATCAACATCTATGCCTTCTGAATAGTTACACATATGGCTAGCTATTATTTGACATTTCACGTCTTGAAGATTTCTTTTGAAGTGCAACTTCCCTTAATTCATAAATCATTTACTCTTAAGCTAGTAGCTTTCTTGATTTGGGATGATGACAGTGTTGACTTGGACATGATCATCTGTCTTGATGGTGTTGTGCTCACTTCATTATTGTTTCTGTTGGCTTAACCATGGAAATAACTTTCCTATATTGTGTTCTCAAGAATGAGATCTACTTGAGCAACTGTTATTCTGCAAAAGTTATCTGCTCTGTGTCTTTCGATAAGAATTTGACATGCATGTTGCTGCATCTCTGTTACTGTTTTTAATGCAGATGTGACTGGAGGGAAAGGTAGTTCATCTTTTCATACAGTAAATTTGATGTATAATAAAAGATGTCACTATTTCTATTGCAGATGTGAGTTGTATCGTAGTATGAAAGTTCTGATGCATTTGATACATGAACAGCTCTGATATTTGATCATTGTTTTCTTACTAGACCTGTCACTTGATAGTAATCATATTATGACATTATTTTGTGGTTTGTCATAACTCATATGTCATGTGATTTTGTCTCTATAGTCGTCCGTATTAAGCTGAAAATTGCATATACTAGGGTTTTCCTGGAAAGTTATATGATTTGAAACATTTTGCACATCGGAATGCTCTCTCTCCCCCACTCCCATTCTCCTTTGTGCTACTAAGGAATTGTTATACAAGTTTTCTACAGTTGCCGACCTTGTGCCATCATGAGAAAAAGACCCTAGACCTCCCACCTTTTATTTCTAAAGGTTGTTCCTTGCAATGTTTTCTCCATCGCACTTAATATTGCTTTATGCTGGTCTAGCTGCCGTCATCTATCCGATGCCTGTTATATGAGCTTGTATTTCACACTATCTTCACGTCCAGACCTATTGGCACTTTTCTTTTTATTGTTATGGTCATGGATTTCTTGCATAAGATATCTCCTAGTCTTCTATACATCAATCATGTGTGTTTCCTGAAATATATTGTTTGATGCTCAAATGGTGCTTTTTCTGTATAGTTCAAGTGTAACATGCCTATCTAAGATCCTTTGGTGTCATTGCAGTTATCATGTCTCGTTTGAGGCTTAGGAATGCTTCCCTATAGATTCTCATAGGTAGAGGTCATAGTTGGCTACTTAGGTACCTAGGCACCTAGTCCACCCAACCACCTAGATATATGGAGCCTACATAGTCAAAGGATACCGTGCCAGTTTGTGCCAGTCGGCCCATATCAAGCCCGGTAATTTCAACATGATACACTTGTCAGCTCTGACAACGTGCCTTGCTAGAGCTTGAAGAGAAGAATAGTGTTTCTTTTGGGTGGGGATAATTTGAAAGGGAACGGTTCTAGATTGAGTTTTTTTATGGGCCAGAAAAGTCTAAATATTACTTTCGATTCGACTAAGGAAACCAGTTAGTTTATTGTATATCTACTTTGTCTTAATACGTCTTTTGATTTTAACGAATTCTGTTAACAAATTCTTAGTTAATGTTTGTGAAATTGTCTAAAATAAATGACGCTTTGGTGTGTGCCCGCCGATGGGCACGGTAGAAAAGTAGCTCTTGTACGCGTAGTTTACCTTTAATCAGCTACGTTTCTGAACTCTTTTGTGGAATATACAATCACTGTCTGTAGTACTATCTAGACCAACTGTTTGGCAATCATTGTGCAACAGGGTGGTTAAGAGGTCTTAAATATTGAGTTTGTAAAATGTGGATTAGATTATTCAGCACACGGGGTTCCAATTTCCAAGTCATATTTCAGTACAAATTTTTTTGGGGGCAAACTGCTTCACTTGAGCAGCCACTTGATGTCGTTGACATGCATTATTTGTGCCGCTCCAGTAATCTGCTGAAATCTTGAGATTATCAGGTTAAATGATCTCGAAACTCACAAATTCCTGCCTTATGATACTAGGAATTGTTGCTAATGTTTTGCGGTAGTGCGAACAAGCTATAAACCACTCCCATCATGTGTTTAACATGTAGCCAAAGTTAGAATTCTGATAGTAGCAGAACTGTGTTTTAAAGTTTGGATTGATGTGTTTGCATAATTAGTTTTAAACCTGGTACAGGTTATTTGACATTCTTCTCCACAGGCTTTATTGAAGGAAGCTACTGCTATAGTTCCACTTGTTATATTTGATGATCCCATTGGTGCCTCGTTTATCTACTATGCACCAGTTTGATATCTCATTTGTTTGGATCAGGAAACTTTAGAGGTATGCCTTAAAAGCATAATCTTGAAATTTAATACATGATGGACGAAAGGAAGGTTTGCATGGTACACAATAATTGAAGCTTGTCATGCTGCTTTCTGATTCAGTTACAGCTGTATGTCAGGCCTCAAAAGAATGATTTCAATTCATCGTTGCATGTTCTGTTGAAGATCATTTCCCCCTAACTTGGTGATCGTCTTTCCAGGCGTCAAAAGGAGGCCGAGTTAAAACTGTTAGAAGAAGAGACTGCCAAAAGAGTTGAAGAAGCTATTCGCAAAAAGGTTGAGGAGGCATTGAACTCCGAAGAGATTAAGCAGGAAATACAGAAGCGAATTGATGAAGGTCGACAGAAATTGCTTGATGACGTTACTGCTCAGCTCGATAAGGAAAAGGAGGCTGCTCTTGTTGAAGCTAGGCAGAAAGCGGTAGGTTTTCTATCAGGATTAGCTTACTAACTGCTCTTCCCAGGCTTTTGAGTCATGCTTATCATTTAAGTCCTTTAAGTTTGATATTGAACCTTCAAGGTGGTATTCACATCTGAAACTTTTTCTCTGTTTTGAAGTTTCGGCATGTATTCCCTGTTGGCGCCCAACTATACGTATGGACTTAGTCTAACCAGTTGATTTAGCATATGTTATTTCTTACATAAAATTTCCATTGGCTAGTCTTGCTTTACTTCCTTTGTGTGATAATATTTTTAGCATATGTTATCAGTTTTTAGCAAAGTCAATAAATAATACCACCTGTAACAGTAGTGGTAATGAAACCACATCCAATGAGGCAATACATGTTTGGATGACTGTAACTTGGGTGTGATGCAGATAGAATGCCATCAGTATTAAAGTGCCAAGTGGGGACAATTTCTCGAACGAGTTTACAGCGGTGCTACTAATCTTTAAAGTTTGAGGCTTGTTGTTAGTGGTTATTAGTTTATCTTGCCTTTTGTGTGATAATATTTGATGAGGTGATTGGTTAGCTTTTGTTATTTGGATATGTTTGTTGTGTCTAAAACTTCTCATATGTTTTTTTACATTGTGATTTGATCTGGGATTTGTAGGAACAAGAGAGAAGGGAGAGGGAGGAGTTGGATAAAATGCTCGAGGAGAATCGTCGGAGAGTGGAGGAGTCACAGAGGAAAGAAGCATTGGAACAGCAGCAGAAAGAGGAGGAGCGTTATCGGGAGTTAGAGCGACTCCAGAGACAAAAGGAAGAAGCCTTGCGCAGAAAGAAAATGGAGGAAGAAGAAGAGAGGGCAAAACAGATGAAGCTGCTTGGTAAGAACAAGTCTCGCCCAAAATTATCATTCGCCCTTGGATTGAAGTGATAGTTTGTCTGTAAATTTGCATTCATCGCAATCAAGAAGAGAATGACCACATGTAGTCTTGTAATCGGTCTTTGGTGGCCCATCACCTCCAGTGTTGTTGGGTGTCGATAGCATATCCTGGGCTGTGGCTGCCCATGGTCATTTTCGATCAAGGCCATTAATAGAACTATTGGCGACTATTGGATGGAATTCAATCTTCAATTTACTTCTAAAATCCTTGTAACTTATTTTTCCGCTTCTGATGTATGCTCTGCCTCAATAATAGTCAGCGGCTTGAGACTTCAAGACCAGCTTATCACCCTCTTATGGTTGTCAAAGCAGCTAGCGGTGGAAGCTAACTACTATGTTTCCTTTTGATCGTAATTCCATTCGTTCTTATTAGCTACTGTGCAAGACTTATATGGTTTCTACTCTTATTTGGGGTACCATCTCAAACATTTTTTTATCGCATAGCTCCAAAATGTTATCCATAGTAGGTTGTCTGTCTGGACTCTTGATTGAAGTGAACCCAGACGGATTCAGGCCGCAGGCGGCCTGCCAGCCTGGGCCAATTGAGCAATCCAGTTGAACTGGAGGACGGAAAGCATCTGGCTAGTGGGGTGGTCCATGGGACTCTAAATAAGACAGCACCGAAGGATGATAGTGTATCTCGATCTCGAACAAGTGTCGTGGGAGTGGGACAACAGCGCGTCTAATTGGGGCCCATGCCATGAGGGCGGTGCAAGCTGCCGGCTAGCCCACCACGTTGTTCCACGTAGCAAGAAATATCTAGTTAGATGCGAACGTGACTTCAAATCAAAACATAAAAAAATAACGTGTAAAGATGAGGCTATATGAGAGTGACGTGCGTGTGTCAAATGTACAGTGGTAAGTTTATCTTTTGCTTGGATTAGCAATGTCTAATGGTTATATTCGAAGCCAAACCAATTGGTTCATCTAATCAAAGGACTGTAATTTTATTATTATTAAAGTTCATTAAGAATAAGATTAATAGATAGATAGAACATCCCCGCCTTGGTGGCAACTGGCAAAGCTAGTAAACGGACAAGCGGTCGAAAGCTGAAGCCAAGTAGCCAACGGTGCGTCCTCCTACTTTATGATTACTTTTCATCACCACTACTCCTTTCCGAGTTCAAATCCAACCCCAAAACTCTCATCAAAGAAGACAAAGGTGGGGATCCTACGTGGTTCGCATGCCAGCAAACCCTTCCACCACCACCACCCCACCTGACGACGTCCTCCGCTAATTCCACCTCCATAGCCGTCTTCATGTGGATTGATGATCCGAGGTAGAGAGTGGGATGACGATTCGTCTATCAATCGGCACCGTAGGTGAGCTCTTGTTCCTGTTCTTGGATTATTTCGGGGTTTTCTTTTTTGGGGGGTCGTGGTATGCTTTTCGAGTATGTTATGATGGCATGCGCTTAAATTTGTTGATCTATCGTCGTTCATCGTTCTCTTTGGATCTGCCGTTTTCTTGATTATTTAGACCGAGTTATTCGCCTCTTGCTTTTTGGAAAAGCTTTACTTCTTGGTCGAAGAAAGTACGAAAGATAAACGTAGAATGGAATGCGGTATCTTTGCTTTTTTTTCTTGTCAAGAAACATGTTCATTTACATCTTTTATGTCTGCTTTTTATCAAATTACTTGTCTTTTGCTTACAGAGGTGCGACCTTGGACTCTTGGGTTGATTGATTACCACATACACATACACATTACTTGGTTGATGGAGGATTAGTTTTGATTCTTTTCTTAGTTTTACTTGTTAAATGCCAGAGGTCTACACATGGAATATATAGAGATGAGCTATGAGGATGATCCAAGGTGATCCTTAATTCATACTTTTGTTTTTGTTTTTTTGTTGTCTCTGCTCTGTTCTTGGTAATTGTTGTTTTAGAACAGGGCTTGAATATTTGTTCTGTTGCTTGAACATGGATGTCATTGATTTTAGTAGGTCTTATGAGAGAGTTCTTCCCAACGGGGATATCTATGTTGGAAATTTTGATGGTTTACTTCCTCATGGACGGGGAAGATATATATGGAGGGATGGAACATGCTACGAGGGTGAGTGGGATAAAGGCAAAATGACTGGAAGAGGAAAGATTTGCTGGCCATCAGGGGCAAGATATGAAGGAGATTTATGTGGAGGGTTTCTTCATGGATCTGGAACGTTTTTCAGTGTGGGTGGCTCCACTTACAAGGGGTCTTGGATGATGAACATACATCATGGGTTGGGAACCAAGAATTATTCTAATTCAGATGTTTATGAGGGTTTTTGGAAAGAAGGACTACAAGAAGGCATAGGTAGGTACACATGGAGTAATGGAAATACATATGTAGGAAGCTGGAAGGCTGGGAAAATGTGTGGAAGAGGAGTTTTGAAGTGGACAAATGGTGATCTATTTGATGGTCTTTGGCTGGATGGCTTACAGCACGGATCAGGTTATTACAAGTTGGCAGATGGGTCATATTACCGTGGGACATGGAGTAGAGGGCTAAAGGATGGGAGGGGGATCTTTTATCCATCTGGAGTGAAACTTCGTTGTCAAAAGAGGTGCTACGAATCTCATGAACATGTTGAGCAGTCAGAGGTTGTTTGTCCTACTGCAGTGGTTGGTGCTGAAGAACCTGGCCGTGAAGCATACAGTTTGAAAAGAAGCAGTTTTGACGGATGGAACTTAAGTGGTACCTTCAGGCGTTCTGGCCGAATATCTCATAGGTCTGCATCGTTTGATGGTTTCTCGAATCTTGCTTATTCACTTAGAAGCATTCCATCACAGGATTCTTCACTTATAACATTGTCAAGTTCATCTGTTGATGGCCAAAATGAGGTCCGAGATGCTAGCGGTCTAGTTTACGAAAGGGAATACGTGCAGGGAGTCTTAATAATGGAGCGGGCCATAATTCATCACCCTCGGATACAATCCAGGAGTAAATGGCGATGCATGATACGGAAAAAACCAAGGGTAACTTGTGAAGCGATTTGCAAAGGTCACAACAGCTGCTATCTGATGTTGAATTTGCAACTTGGAATCGGGTATACCCAAAATCGTGTACTAATGAAGTTTGCTGAATTTTTATCTATGTCCTATTACAGTTTACCAAACTGGTAGGTGGTTAGGCTTTATTGCATGAGCTATATATGCTGCTGATGGGTTATTGCTGTTTATGTTTTCCTTGGTCAAAGTGGCCACTGTATTATGGCAGGTTGCCCCTTCTTTATACGTTCACTAAATTTATTATCTCCAAATGTATTTTGCTTATATAGTAAGCATTTATTTGCAATGGCAAGCTAATAAGTTACAGAACTGTAGCATCTCTTATATGGCTGGACCATGCATATGATTTCGATTTCTTTATTTTACCATGTCTGAATATGATTTTAGTATTGTAGTTTAGTTGTTTGAGCACCAAAACTATTTTTAGAATGACCACTCTATCCTGCAAGATAGATTTTTCAATTCTTAGTCTTGAATTTTGAGAAACAAAAATTGGTGAATAGGTTGTCACGATTTCATTATGGAGGTTATACTTCAGAAAAGAATAACATTAAAATCTACTGCTGGGTGAATTGTATGTGGTTGTTATACCCTTTAAATTTGTTTCTG
This sequence comes from Narthecium ossifragum, assembly GCA_963920575.1. Taxonomy (NCBI): domain Eukaryota; kingdom Viridiplantae; phylum Streptophyta; class Magnoliopsida; order Dioscoreales; family Nartheciaceae; genus Narthecium; species Narthecium ossifragum. Next base: position 36,604,458 of record OY986964.1, read on the forward strand.
ATTAATCATTTGTTTTTACTATTTGCTTAAATTTTATAATGCAGTATTTTCAAGTCCAAAAGCAAACAGCTCTACTGTACAAAGGCAAAAGAATAGTCCTAGTTCATTTCAGAGCAGCATACTGGTTTCATAACATAATTAGAGGAGCATTGTCGGGAAAAGACTCAGTTCTATATAAGGGGGGGAGAGAGAGTTAAAATTTCCTTATATGATATTCACCAATTAGTATACAAAATTATCTCTAGATTATACATTACCTCAACTATTGGTTTTGCTGCATCGAGTGAAACAAAGTTTTCTCTAGGCTATACATTGCCTCAACTATTTGGTTTGCTGCGTTGCTATTTGGTGTGCCTGCATCAGGTGTCTGATGCAGCCATGCAGGCATTAAATGCAAAAAGCAGTGTGTGCCCCTGATGCAGGTTGATGCTGCATTCAGTGATATTGTTGATTTGGCCATATCACCCCATGCACCATCTAGCGGTGTGGTGCAGGGCCCGATGCTGCCAACTAAACAACCCTTTTGTGTTGCTCTATGCATACCTTTGAATCTGTTTAATTTTATTATGCACTTATGTTACCTGCTATATTCGATCCATAATTTTTGGAAAGTGACTCTACTAATAGTTTTGCCAAATTTATTACTTCTCCAAAATATGTCAATGATTATAGTCGAGAGTAATTACCGTGTATTCTTATCTCTAGTTTCCAAAAACTGATTTATTTCCTAAAGATTTGTCATATTTGGATTCACACTTCCTAAAAATCATGTACGTCTACGATGAAAGAGGTGTAGTTTCAATTGAACTGGTGTTACTTTAAGATTTGCTTATTGACCTAATCAACCACTGTTTTATGATACCAAAAATCATCATACCTATTGGGTGGGAAACAGGTGTTGTTCTTCACTAAGAATGTAGGCACTATCCAGTGTAATTTTATTCTTCCCTTCCCTCTGGGAACCTCAAATTATTTGCAGCTAAGGATGTGATGCTATAAGATTATCTCCTTTTGTGTCAGTTTGAGTGCCCAAGCACCAGCTGTTTTACTATTTGATCCAAGGACTTCAGTTTTTTGTTCGTGTCATTACTTTTTGTTTTTGTTAACATTTTAATTTGATAATTTGTTTTTAGACCTATTTCGAAGGTCTCATGTTTTTTGTTGACAGGTATACTGTAGGGAAAATCACTCCTGTACCTAAGCGTGAAGTTCGTTCTTCTGATTTTGGACCTCGGGCTAGAATTGGGGTGTTCTTTCCTAGCAAGGGTTCTCAATTCACACCGGCACATCATTCTGTTGATTTCTTTTGGAAGGACTATTGCCCTATGGTTTTTAGGTATTCGATCTTACTTACAGCTCAATGTTTATGGCATGTGTAACCTCTTTAATGCTTGCTTCCGTTAAATCTGAGCATAATACTTCTTTCTGCATTCTTTTTGCTGCTGTTGGGATTGAATTCTTCATTGTGAAAAGGAAAGGGGTAATCAGAAGTTCTATTACATTCCTTGGTGTATTCTTACGTTATACTATTCAACACTAAAAGGTTTTAAAACTGACTAGAACGCTGGATCTTCAAGTCTCAGTTAATTGATGCTACGAGGAACTAATTTTTGACATGATTGAGTACAATCAGTTGGTTAGTTTTGATTCCAGGGTGACACACTTTCTAGTGTCAATTGGTTTTGTTTTCTTAGCTTCTTATTTACAATGCTGGATTGTCAATTAAATCATTACTTTATTTTATGTAACTGAACATAGTTGAGCATCCTAAATCTCAATCGGATTAATGTTTCTTACTTTCTTATTGCCCTGATGCACACTAAAGGAGAATATATGTTCAGGAATCTTCGCGAGATGTTTAAGATAGATGCTGCAGACTACATGATTTCCATATGTGGAGGTGATGGTCTCAAAGAGCTCTCTTCTCCAGGAAAAAGCGGCAGCATATTTTATCTTTCCCAAGATGAGAGATTTGTAATAAAGACTCTAAGAAAATATGAACTAAAGGTTTGAGTTAAATTGCATATGCTATCTAGTCATTGGTATTCCTGTGATGTTTGTGCTTGTTAAGATCTTCACCATGCTTAATCTCTCATTTCTATGCCCCTCTAATGCATTCTTTCCTTGTAACAGCTTAAGCAACTTGCTAACTGATGACTCAGATTCACTTAGGGCCTGTTTGGCAGAGGGTGGATCCGAGTGAATCCGCTGTATCCCGGCGAATCCGAGAATGAGCGGATTCGCTCCCGCCTCATCCGGCCGTTTGGTAAACGGCCGGATTCCAAAAACACGGAATCCGCCCACTGGCGGATTCCGTGAATTGCGTCCGCTCGGAACGAGCGGATACCCACGGGTACCGCACGGTATAAAGCCAAACAGGCCCTTAGATAACTTGAAAAAATCAGTGTAGAAGTGCTGTGTTTTTCTGGCTTCATAAGAAAGTGTATATTGTTTACCTTGAATTCTTTCTTTTCAAATTATCTAGAAGGAGCTCCATGCTTAACCATGTAATCTTATAAAAGTGCATGCCTCGATACAAGTCGAATTCATATCATTGATAAAATTGTTTGCTATTTGCCATCCCCCTTCTCTTCTGGATTCATCTGCATGCGCTCTCTGTTTCTGCTCCATCAGCTGATTAGAGTCATTTTCTTATATGTTCTTATCTGTGAACCTTTGTCTGCTCCTTTTCACTTTCAGGCTTTCTTTATGGGGTTGATGGGTTTTTAAAGCTCCCCACTATAATGTATCTTTGCTGATTCTTTTAGGCACTCATGTACAAATTTAGCTAACGATTGGGTGAGTGTGCCTATTGTCAAGGAAAAAAGAAATTCTCGACTTCTACTCCACATAAATCATTATATTTTGAGAAGCAAAAAGTTGCTGAGGCTGACATATTGTCACCTTCTATATGCTATGACATTCCAAGTTTCAGATTAGCTTATTCATATGATTAGCACACAAGTCTCCCAAATAAATGAAATGCCTATGATGATAGTTCTTTACTGTAATGTCATGTACATGACCATTCTATTTACCGTTAAACAATTAGAGATCCTAAGTAAGTGTGTTTTACAAACTCTAAGCATTTTATTGACTGATGCCCGTAATTTTAAATGCTCTTTGAAAACCTGAGGCACCAAACCTTTCCTCAAGGGATTAAATGAATAGACACTTGATGACTGCCAATTCTATCATGCATGAAGAGTTGTTCCAAGTCAATAACGAAAGCTGTTTACAAGTGCTCTTACAGCTGGAGAAAGAAATTGCAGAGGCAGTTCTTCTCTACTCTATTTTTACTTCCTGATGTAGGAAAAAACCACATTAAAAAATCGTTCAATGATTCAAATCAGACAATCTACACTTGCAGTTTCTTCTGGATTTAGTTAAGCATATGTTACTTCAGGTTTTATTCTCCTATGCAGTTTGGTTGTTTAAGTTTTTCTTTCATTCTCTTGGTCCAAATTATTAACAAGCTCCTTATTGGATGCTGTGCTGAAATGAGTATGAATGCTTGTAATCCATTATATCAGAACCCTTTCTTAAATGTTTGATTAGTGATGTTTAGTTTGCTTAAGTTTGTGAGATAAGACGGTAGGACAAGGAATACGTCGGATTTGATGAGTTTAAGTTTTGTGCTTGGAAGGAACCAATGATAAAGTTTTATCCCTTGCAGATTTTGCTAAAGATGCTTCCTAAGTACTATAGTCACGTTGGAGCCTATGATAATACACTCATTACCAAATTTTTTGGTCTCCATCGGATAGCAATAAAAGCTGGACGAAAGGTGACTTGCTGAAATTATCGACCACAGATATCGGATATTTTTTGTTTTATTTACCTATTTTTGTATCCATTCTTCACAGGTTCGTTTTGTAGTGATGGGAAATATGTTCTGTACCGAACTGCGAATCCATCGCAGGTACGACTTGAAAGGTTCATCTCAAGGGAGATCAACAAGAAAGCGTAACATCACTGAGAATACAACCTTGAAAGATCTCGATCTGTCGTATGTTTTTCAGTTGGAAAAATCATGGCGAGAATCACTTTTCAGGTTGGTTAGCCATCTAGCCTAGTCTGAAAATTGTTAAAACTTCAATCAACTTCAAAATCTTTGATGCACTGCATATCTACTTATCTCAATTTTCCTGGTTCAAGAATATGAACTAGCAAGCGAATTTTAATCTTCATAATAGGAAATGCCTTTCATGATAAACCATAAATATAATCAGCAAGTTCATTCTTGCTATATTGTTACAGCTTTGGGCCTGTTTATTGTTAGGGTGTTATGTTCTATTGATAAGAGTATTGCTAAAGCCTTCATGCCAATTTCGATCCCAGTTGTCTTGGGTATTCTTTTATATATTGAAGTAATCCAAGTTTGTACCTCTCTTTTTGCAAGGTCTCTTCATACTGTCCTCTCGATTTATGTTCACCACTTTAGTGCTCTTAAAGAGCCTCATTGAATTATCCTCATGTTCATTGAGATTGACCAAAAGTGAAAACTAGACCCAAAGATGTGCTCGAACTGCTCTGAAAAGGTTTCCCCCATGAAACAAAGCCTTTTATGACTATGCCATAATATCCTGTTTTCTATGCTCTTAGGTTTTTGTCAAGATGGATACCTATGAAATATACCTGCAGTCATGGGAAATAGCAAATATGGTATGAAAGTCACCTAGGAAATTGGCATTCACACTCACAACTTTCTAGCAGAGTAGAAGGATCATCCATTATCGAGAGAGGGGGTGGGGGGTGTTATTGAAGATCTCTCAAGAGTTTAATGTCCTTTTGTGAGAGTTAATAACCAATGCTCATGCCGAAGTATGTAAGTTCTGAATACACATTGTGGCAAAAGAATCAAGGTGGAGAAATATAAATTTTTGGATTCACTTGCTAAAAGTGGTGAAAACTGTCCAAGTCCCTGGCCCCAAGTTCCCCTGCCTGAACTACTTCTACATTTGAAGACACCTATTTATCTTTCCAATGAGTGGTTGCTCCTTGCCTTCACTTGTCAGATAAGATGGTGCAACTAAGATAAATTGGAAATCGTTCAAATCACTGCGCATGAGAGGGCCACAATGACCCTGATAGTGTCAAAGTTGGGGCGTTACATATTTTAGTACACCATTACGTACCTTGACGAGTTTCTTTATCTATGGATCTTGCCAGACCTACTCAGATTATGCGCTGTTGATTGTGTTCTTACATCAGCAAAATATTGTGGTTGTACTTATTGCAATAAACAAGATTTTTGCTTAATTTTAACTGTTTATATTTGCAGACAAATCTCTCTAGACTGTAGCTTTCTCGAGTCAGAGTGTATAATCGATTATAGTATGTTATTGGGACTACATTTTAGAGCTCCCGAACATATGAAAGCTCTCTTAGAGCCTCAAAGCACACTGCCAAATCGCGCAAGTGCACCAGAAAATGATTGTAGGTATCTATTTTCATTGCAGTTATACATGTTCATATTCTTTTGATTATGTTTCTTTCTGCCGTGCTTTTGGAAGTGAAGTTTACAATAATTACTTGCCTAGTTTTCTGAATCCTTGGCTAATTATCACAGCCCTAAACTTCATAGTTTGGACACTTCATCATTTCTTTCTTGATAATTTGATCTTAGCTCAGTGTAAAATTTGCGCCACTATTCATTTTTTAAAGAGCTTTTTCTGCGACAAATTGATCAAAGATGAGATTTTATTGAACAATTCTCAAGGTTTTTTTTTTGACGATATAATGTGCAGATGTCATATTCTAGGGACGATAGGTCACTATTCACAGGATTGCATGTTGGACCTTATGAATGACATCTTAACTCATAAAATGAAGCCAATTGGAAATGGAATGTCTCAGAAAGACTACACAACACAGTACATGTACATAAAGGGAATAAATGTGAAACCCATTATGTCATAGTGTGTCTCAGCGAATGCTCGTAGTAACTTGAAATCCTAAGAGCACATCACTGAGAGGTGGCACGGCTAGATCTGCAGGATCATGGGCATGAACTATGTGCCAGATGCTGTCTATAGCAGTAAGCTTTCATATGTGCATTATTAAGCAAGATAATATATCAAAGCTTGTTAGATGCTGTAGGTGCTTAAGATATTCTCTTTTCCTGACGCTACTTAATTCACAATGAAAGCCTTAAATAATTTTAGTGCAATTGCCTTGAATTCATGCAAAATGTGACATCCTATTTAGAATGCCATTGATTAGGCTTTTGGATACAAACGCTTGGTTTTCGCTTTTCTTAATATTTATACAGATGAGGCAGAAGCCATAGTGTTGACTGGGGCTATTATGTATTATATGTAGGTGGGATAACATAGAGGAGGTATGAGATGTTTGTATGCGCAGCTTAAGCTACTCTCTTTTGATTGCTTCTTTGTTCCACCCTTCTTTGATTCTTCTTTTCTTTTAATTTTTTTTCCCTGTCACATTGAAGCCTCAAGTCTTCAGTCCTACTGGTTTTAAATAGTAAAGATTTTCATGTTTCAATAGTTTATGTATGTGAAATGCTACTCTTGTTTTTATTTTTTTGACTCAACCCCTATCGATTTTCATCAAATATCTTCTTATGCCAAGTTTGTAGTACTCATATACTAATGTATGTTATAAAGAGTAGGTACAATTAATCACTCGAGGTAGGTTCAAGGTAGTATGAAATTTTTTTTTGTAGATTATCATATTGTCATCCAACATTTGGGCATGGTGGTCATGTTTGCATCTACTTTAGGAAAGACTTATGCAACTTTCTCCCAATAGATCCTTAACTATTTTGATACAATGAGTTTGTTGTCTGACCCTTGATACGACCTTAACTTTTGCAAATGCTTGCATGCATGCTACTGCAAAGAATTCCACGTAAGATGCAAGGATCCTAAGGCTATGGCTACAAGTCTGTCTAAACATCAAGCATTTAGAATTATTCGAAAGTTGTGTTCTAGAGTGGCAGTGGCAACAGTGAAAGGAACTTGTAGCAATCTGCCTTACGGCATCATGTTATTAGTTATTTGTGCCCTGGGGTTTGGTAGGAATTCTCGCATAGGAATTAATTTGCACTGGTCCGAGTTGCTCATAGTCTGAAGTCTGAACGATATTCCTTTGTACTACCAGCGACTACAGTATCTGCTGACCACCATCTCTTGCATACCACCAGCAACTGGGAAATCATTAAACGTTATTTGGAACATGGTCAAATTTATCCTTCTTTTCTCTTTCTGGCAGCATTGGACACCACCAGTTGATGATCTCTTGCTGTTTGTGAACGAAACCTGGCATCATTTCGACCTGGTGTTGCAGTATATATGCTAATTATTGCCAACTGAAGCATATGTTTGATTAGAATCAGTTTTAGTATGCTCAATTGCTGGGGACAGCCTAACAGGTAGTTGGATAGTTTTCACCATACGGTAGTTTGTTTGGGAAACCCAGGATACTCTTGCTCCTTGTTCCAAAAAATTAATTAGGGCTGCCCACTTGCATTTTGTTAATTTGAAAGGGTTTCATGTTACCGGTCCACTAATATTGTATGGCCAGCTATCAACCTGAGGGTTGTGTTTCTTCATATGTTTCCTATAGATCGAACACCATCCATTTTCTTTAGTTTGCTTGGATTGTCACTGGCAAGTCGTACTGCTTAACAAGTAACTGGAGGAAGCATATCATCCAGTATAAGTTGTTAATGATGGGCCTGATAATATTCTCAATCAGTTGAAGTGGTCAAAATGTCGGCTAGAGATGTTGCCAAATGATTTATATAATTCCAGCACTGATGTCTTCTTAGTTTCTTGACAGTTGACATACTTTCACAAGGGGAGGCCATAGTTCCTCTGAAGGGTTTGATACTGGTTGCCCATGAACCAGGTTCTGTGAGTGCATTGCCAGGTTCTCATATTAGAGGCAGCACACTAAGAGCATCAGCAGCTGGTGACGAGGAAGTTGATCTTCTTTTGCCTGGCACTGGAAGGTAGTTATGTGCTCTCTATCTTATTATTATGCTATACATTAGAAAGATGGTAAGTTCCACCTTAATATTGCTTGATGGAAAAAGCCAGGCAGGATGTCCTGCTGTTGGCTTAACTTGGACAGGGTTCACATGCTTCAGCGTGATGTTGATGTGTGTTGTTTATTTGCTTCCTTAAAACAGGAAAAGGCGAAAAGGCTTAGCTCAGGAAGTTATCATTTGTAATTTTGTATCTCATTGTAGAACTGCGTATCATGCTGTAATAACTGTTTGGTGAAACAAGTGCTCTATTTTCCTTGTTTATATTTTAGCTTAAACATGATTTTACATTTGACCTTGTTCATGATTAAAGTTCACTTAAATTTATTCGTATATATACTTGTCATTGCACATCTTTGGCATCCTTTTACCATAAACGTCATGATTTTTACAGGCTCCGGGTACAACTAGGAGTCAACATGCCAGCTCAAGCTAGTCAAAAACTTCTACACAATGAAGGCCCTGATTCGACTGAAATTGATCTCTTGGAGGTTTATGATGTTGTTCTTTATCTCGGCGTAATTGATATACTACAGGAATACAACATGAAAAAGAGGGCTGAGCACACTTGGAAGTCTCTCAGATATGGCCCTCTCTCGATTTCTGCTGTTGAGCCTAAACTGTATTCAAAACGTTTCATCAGTTTCTTGGAGAAGGTTTTCCCTGAGCAGATTTAACATTTGGTAATATTGTATCATCGACCAAGGGTCCTATAGTTCTGTACAGCATATGTCAATTATTCTTTACATAAATCACTCCAAAATTGCATCTGTACTATGTATTAGGATCCTAATGAAATAAGAGGTAGGTTTAGTTTTTCATTCCTCCTGCCAAAGTTGTTACCTGTGCACGTAATGAAAGTTTTCTTTAATCAAGTTAGATGCATATCATGGTTTGAGCAGATGAAGCGTCCAAAATTTCAGGAAAAATTTCTGAAATTTCTGTAAACCAATAAATAGATGTAAAGCGGACTTATTTAATTAGATATGTTGCTTTATTTAAGTATCACTCTATTATGGTTCATCATGATTTTGCATACCCCAATATAGAGACTAACAAAGTTGAGCACCCAAAAGTCACAACCGACCCATAGCTTCCGGCAGGGATCATTTTAACATGGAGAAAGAGTAATGCGAATTCCTTTTGCTATTTATTGTAGGCCCCATGATTCCCAATTGTATCAGCTCTTTCCCTCACAAGTTTGCTTCTAATCCAAAACAACCCTTTTGCTACTCTATATAAGTTTGACAGCAAGATCTGGAACCCAGTATTGAGTGAACCACCACAACCTTTTTACCTTCCCAGGTTTTTGGTGCTTCTCTAGCACACCCTCCTCCTTGCCACAAAAGACCACTGCTACTTTACGCTTTCATAGCACCAGCTGCACCACCAAGCCCTTAAATAAACAAGGGTAAAAAGGGTTTTGGCACCTCTAACTTTCAAAAATAGGTGATTTGATACCTCGTAAAATTTGATTCTCGAATTGATACCTCCAAGTATTGAAATTGTGTGATTTAGTACCAAATCACAGACGGCGTCTGTGTAGGCCGACGGAAAACCGGCCACGTGCGATGCACATGACCAGGTAGTTAACCCACCATCTCCCTGGCGCAGGCGAGGCTGAGCACCGCTTGCTCGTGCCCCCTTAGGACTCCGGTGACCACCATGTGGTTGGCGCTCTCCTCCCTCTCCCACACGAGTATGGACCGGTCGCACGCGCCCGAGTAGAGCACCGGCCCGTCCTCGTTTAGAGCCAGCGCGTTCACCGCCGACAGGTGCCTCTCCAGCGTGGCGACTTGAGCGTGCCGTCCCCGGTCGCCGCGGGCCCACACTCGTATCCGCCTGTCCGCCGAGACGGTGTAGACTGTGCCGTCCGTCGCCACGGCGACAGCGCTGACGGCGTTGTCGCGCGCCGATGCGGACTCGAGACAGCGGAGGTTGGAGGTGTTCCAGACCTTCAGAGATGTGTCCCAGGAGACGGAGTAGAGGAGACCAGTGGAGGTGTCCGCGGCTAGGGCCGAGACGGCATCGGCGTGCTCGATCCAGAGGCGGTGGTGGTGGCGGTGGACGGTGACGTAGTTTCCCGATAGGGGGAAGCGGCGGAGGCGGTCCGTGGCGATGGGGAGTGTCGCGACCAGGCGATGCTGATCGGATTTAGATCGGGATCGGATCCAGACGCGGATGCGGCGATCCTGGTGGGCGGTGAAGAGGCGGTGGCCGTCGGGGGAGGTGGCCACGGACTTGACAGCGCCGGAGGAGGGGCAAGGGGAGGGCAAGGTTTCTAGGCGTCGGAGATCGGAGAGGGAGTGCACAGCGATCTCGGACTTGGAGGCGGAGTATAAGAGGAGAAGGTCCGGCGAGACAGCTAGGGCTGCGGGGGAGGTGTGGTGGAGAGTAGGGGTGAGCATTCGGTTCTCGGTTCAGTTTTCGGTCCAGAACCGAAGAACCAAACTTTCTTCGGTTCAGTTTTTTGAGAACCGAACCGAAGTTACATGAGAACCGAACCGAACCGAAATTTTCGGTTTCAAATTATTTAAAACCGAACCGAACCGAACTAGGTAAAGAACCGAACCGAACCAAAAATTTCGGTTCCAGAACCGAACCGAACCAAAAATTTCAGTTCCAGAACCGAACCGAAATTTGCGGTTTCGGAACCAAACTATGGTAAAATAGTCTCCACCACCACCACCTACGTAGCCACCCATCGCCGGCTCCACCTTATCCGACGAAGCACTCCAACTACGGCCATCTCCTTCCCCTATCCCAAGTTCTCACTCCTCCGACCACCACCCAACCATCGGAGGATCTTGGAGGTCGAGCTCGGGACGGCGTCGGAGCTCCGAGGGAGAGGGAGGTCGTCCGGTTCGGCGGCGAGGCGAGGTCGGAATGGGGTGAGCTCGCCGTGGGCAGTGGGGATCGGGTGCGGGGTGGGTCGCCGGGTTCGATGGAGGTGATGAGGATCTTGTAGGTCGAGCTTGGGACGGCGTCGGAGCTCCGAGGGAGAGGGAGGTCGTCCGGTTCGGCGGCGAGGCAAGGTCGGAATGGGGTGAGCTCACCGTGGGCAGTGGGGATCGGGTGCGGGGTGGGCCGCCGGGTTCGATGGAGGCGATGAGGATATTGGAGGTCGAGCTTGGGACGGCGTCGGAGCTCCGAGGGAGAGGGAGGTCGTCCGGTTCGGCGGCGAGGCGAGGTCGGAATGGGGTGAGCTCGCCGTGGGCAGCGGGGATTGGTTGCGGGGTGGGTCGCCGGGTTCGATGGAGGCGATGAGGATCTTGGAGGTCGAGCTTGAGACGGCGTCGGAGCTCCGAGGGAGAGGGAGGTCGTCCGGTTCGGCGGCGAGGCGAGGTCGGAATGGGGTGAGCTCACCGTGGGCAGCGGGGATCGGGTGCGGGGTGGGTCGCCGGGTTCGATGGAGGCGATGGGCGATGGGTTCCCAGGGATCGGGTATTCGGGTGCTTGAACGCATAGAATAGGGGAGGGAGGGTGGCTGAGTGCTGACCGGGCTAGCCAATATTGACAATTGGAGTTAGTTAGACCGGCTGAGACTTAGACCATAAACCAGTATAAAAAGTTCGATTCTTCGGTTCTGACCCGAACCGAACCGATTTTTTTTTAAAGAACCGAATCGAACCCGAACTTTTCATACATGCACCGAACCGAACCGAATGGACCGAACTAATTCGATTCGGTTCTTCGGATTCGGTTCGGTTCTGCTCACCCCTAGTGGAGAGAAGCGAGGAGATGGTGCAAGGTGGTGGGCGGAGGAGAGGAGGTGGAGCTCATCGCCGATAAAACGTCAAGAAAGGAAAAAGAGAACGGATTAGCCAAAGTGGGTTAACTAACTGGTGCCAGTTTTTCGTCGGCCTACACAAACGCCGTCCGTGATTTGATATTAAATCACGTAATTTCAACACTTTGAGGTATCAATTCGAGAACTAAATTTTACGAGGTATCAAATGACCTTTTTTTGAAAATTGGAGGTATCAAAACCCTTTCTACCCAATAAACAATTATCACATGTCTATTATTATATGGATAGATTCTCACTCAAAACAGCAGCAGTAAACAAAGGATTCAAAGACCCCTTACTTCCTCTCAGTACACAAAACATTTCTCCTAAAAGAAATAACAACACGCCTGTGGAGTGTGGGTCCATCTCACCATAGACAACCCCACCCCCACCTTTCCCCCATTTTCCAGTCCTTCCTTCCAATTGGAGCCATATGCTGCATCACATGCTACTTTAGTTCTACTGATACCATTGATGAGTGTCTTTCTGACAAAGCGGTCTCTCTCTCTCTCTCTCTTTCATCATATATTAAACTTACACCCGTTCTTCGTACGTACAAGGCCCGTTACCAAAAAACACACACTCTGTGGGGAAAACACAGTGAGTGGAGTCTGGTCACTATCCGGTGCCCTTACCTACCGCTCAGAGCCGACACAAATCTAGATATTCCAAAAACGACAGGGAAAAAGGGCGCCGTCCCCTGTCAGGCGAGACCCGGTACACACCCCCACCACCGCTCGGCGCACGTTAGCGAGGCCGAGGGCAGTTTACTTCGGCTCCAAGGGAAAAATTAAGTATGAATTGCAAAGCAGGGGAAAAAAAAATTAGAGCGATCCATCCGCTGCGGCAATAAAAAAAAAATTTGGGGGCTAAAAAGGCAAAGAATTCCAGTTATACTTCAGACGTTCAGTCCGTCCACCCCGCACTGCTTGTATGTGAGCGACTGCCTTCTTGGGCTGATCACTATCGCGCAGTCCACCGAGACCTAATCCATTAGTGAACATTTCTATAAGAAATTTTCATATAACTCCAATTAACTGGCATAATTGCACGTGTGTTTTTATACTTATATTCACAAGGAGAAATAATTAAGGCAGAGAATTATAAATTTGTAGAGTACTTATTTGCATTTACATTTTTGTGAGGATATATTTGCAATTATGCCTGGTTGCAAGGAGGTATATACAAATTTAACGAGATTTTTGTTTTTAAAAAAGGAAGTGGCGCAGGAATACAGGATAGCGAGGGTAAAGGGGGCTTAGGGGGGGACCTGGACGCGAGGAGAGGTGAAGCCGAGGAACTGGATCTTGGCGCCGACGTCGCCGGCGACGCGGAGGTCGACGCGGTCGTTGACGGTGGCGTCGCGGAGGAGATCGAGCGCATCGGCCTGGGTGACGTCGACGTGGGGGACTTCGACCAGGCTGGCCACGACGCGCGTGCTGTGGGCGGGCTGATCGAACCCCGGCACCGTAGCCTCCCCGAGCGGGACGCCGCGGTACATCACCGTCAGCTCCGTGGGGGCATACCGGATCCCGACCTTGTTGGGGTTCTCCGCCACGAAGACGAGGGTTATGTTGAGGGACAAGTAGGCGGAGGAGGTGGTGGCGGGAGAAGAGAGGGAGGAGGAAGATGGGGAGGCGACGAGGAGGTACTGGACGGCGACCTGCTGGAGATCGAATTGGGGTTTCTTAGGCTTGATGACTAGGACGACGACGAGGGCCGCCGCGAGGGTGAGGAGGGCGAGGAGGGTGAGGAGGAGGAAGAGGCAGCAGCAGCAGCCCTTGAGGGACGCGCCGCCAGAGGAGGTGGGAGAGGCGGGGTAGTGGGTGTATGCGCCGCCGCCGCCGCCGCCGCCGCCGCGAGGGGGAGGGTAGGGGCGGTGGTCGCCGTTGGCTTGGCGGTGGTTCCCCCTCGAAGTCATAAATCGGCAACTATATGAGTAGCTCGAGTGGAAGGAGCTATATCTATCTCTACCTACGTATTTATTATTAGAATGAGTGTTGAGGACGAGGAGGAGTTATATAACAATAGAGGAAAGAGTAAAGTGGGCTGGTAGCCTGGTGGTGGAGGACTGGAGGTAGTGGGGCCCTTTTGCTTTTGGGCCTTTTGGGATGGATCTTTCTCCATTATTTTACTGGTGTGAGTGGTGAGGTTATTGTGGATGACGTGGTGGTAATTTTATTGTTATTATTTTGTTATTATGGAAGCGGATCGGATCTTGTGTGGGTTTGGTTCTAGATTCGATAAGGTATTGCCGTCTTGGAACAAATCTAATAACTAGTGGGGGAGTTCAGAATATAGGATTTTTGTCTCACAAGCTAATAAAAAAAAGGAATTTTTAAGATGAACATGGCTTAAATATATAGATATATATATATCAAGTACGTGTCATTATTTTTTTTCCTTTCTAAATTGCAGAAAATTCTCCATTAGTGTATAAGGTGGTGGCTGCATTGTACTTTGGGCTTGAAAGAAGGTGGGCCTTTTTACTTGGTGTTGGGCTAAAATCTTCATAAAGCCTGTCTTCTAGGATTAGAGAATCTGGTGTGGTAAGGAAGTAATAAATGGCATGACTAGTTCTTCGGTAATGCATCAAAGAGTGACAAACGAAGAATGGAAGCTTTGATTGCAAGTATGGCACGTAGCTGACCATGAACAAAAAGGTTAATTATTTTGGCAGTCCAGGACCACATCAAAAGGATCAAGAAGAGGATCAAAGTCCATTCACAAGGGGGAGGGGAAAGGACTGTGTTGTTAGCCTAGCCTGCAGTTGGCATGCCCATGCCATGGAGCTAGCTAGAGATATATACTCTCTGAATCCCTTCCTAATCTTGCAGCTATCATGCTGCTGATCATCTCCTCTCACACTATTCTTTTAATTTATAGTGCTAATCTACACTTCCATGTATAGTGCTGACCATCAACTTATGTAGAAATTTGGGCCCAAAGTATCACTTAAAAGCTAGAGAATTTTAGAATATTAAGATCGATGGGTTTTTTTTTCTATTCCTGGTAGCATGAAGTCATCGTTATCGCTATCATATAGCCCCAATGTCTATGCTTTGGGACGTGATGCCTTACCATCTCTCCATCAGGCCAGGGATAAGAAAGAAAAGATTTCTTTTCTTTTCTTATTTCCCACACAAACAAGACGATTTCTTGGCCTTTTAACACAAGAAAGCAAAACGTGAAAAAAATAAATAAAGGGGAAATTAACAACTGGTATGCATGATGTATAGTATCAGTTTGACGATACTAAGAGCAACGACTATTATAAGATTCAAATCTTTGCTGCCGATCAAATGTTTAAACCATTAAGCCCCTCCCCTCCGCACCGCCTCTCCCACAACCTGGCAGTGCCACCATTCCCTCCTGCGTGCTTCAACAGCAGTAGCGGCGGGGCCATCCCGGTGACGCTTGCCACCGGAGCATTCCCGATGTTCTCCACCCTAGAACTCCCTCGATGACTTGCACCGGAACATCCCGAGAAGACCATCTGCATCTTGTCAACTTTCACAGATCCTTCTGAAGTCGATGATGCTCTGGACCGGCCGGAGGCCGGACAAGAAGACTTCTTCCTCCTCTTTATCTCGCCCATGCAGCCAACCTTGGGCGACGACGGCCCTTCCGGTCTTAAGCTAAACAACCTTGTATTCTTCTTCTTCTTCTTCTTCTTCTTCTTCTTCTTCTTCTTAGAAGTAACACTGCTGCAAGTACTACTACCAGTAGTTGTAGAACTAGAAGAAGGATAGGGAGACGAAGACATACTAACTCCGCCACCGGAACACCTCTTTGCGGCGGCTTCGCTGGCCGATGAAGGTTTGAAACATCTTGCTAGATTGAAGAAACTTACAAGATGGTGGTGGCCGCGGCCGTTGTTGCCCATGAGGGTTTTGAAAGGGATTCTTGTGAGATGGGGAGGTAGAGGAAGGAAGGGGAGGGGTGTTTGTTTAATTGCATTGGTTTTTCGTTTGGAAGGTCACGTCAAAGACTTACTAAAAGTAGGGATCAGTTTTCCCGGTACTTGACTTGACTCTCTAATTCCAAATCTCGTTGCTCAAAAAAAAATATATATTCACATTGATTTCTAACAAAAAAAACAAAAAAATTGTTTACATGGACACGTGGTATATGATAGTCTACTGCTGATTCTATCATCTAGTTTATCGGTAATGATCTACTGATGGACTAGATCAATGAATCGATAGTGGACTACCGATTAATTGATATATTTCATTGGTATCTCACTACCGATGAATTAGATGAATAATTCAGTCAGTAGTGAGCTATCTATTCATTGATCTAGCCCGCTACCCATGGACTAGAAGAGAGAATCCGTTACCCATGGCGTTTGGTTGTAAGCAACAAAAATCTTATTTTTTATGAGTAACTTTTCAAAAAATGGCATTCACTTTCTAATATTTGATTTTACCTGAAAGTAAATATCCAAAAATAGGGGTAAATAGACCTGGACAGAAGTGGTGGTAGATGGGAACATTACTCTCACTTTCTAATGTTTTATCAAATAATCAAAAAAAAAAACAACAAGTGAAAAGCAAGGTTTTTTATTTTTTATTTTTTATATTTTTTACCATTCAAATACCAGAAACTGAACCAGTTCTTTGAGCGGAAAAAAATAACACAGTTCCCAGTAGACGGGTATCGGGGTATGTAGGCTCCACCCAACGTGTTCTTCCCGTGAGCATAAGCAACGGAGACTTTTTGTTTCGAGTGTAGAAAACTTTCCAACGAAAACGAGTGGGGATGGAATCATACATTGAAAAATAAGTTCCAAGTCAGGAATTTTCTACTGCTAGACTGGACTAAGAGTAACATCGTCCACATCTGTCTTTCAACCAGAAGACATGATATCTGGAATCTTGTGTTGGGTCATGGACAGATCAGTTCGATCAGCAGCTTATACAATACCATAGACCAGGATCCATATAGAACAGAACACATGAGCTCATCTTATACGTAAGAAACCACTTATGTTTAGAGTCAGAGACCAATGAACAATGATATTAAAACTTTTATCATGATGTGAAACAATAATTTGGATAAATGCATTTGTTAACTGCCAATTTATGAAAATGATTCAAAGCCATTGTACAGTGTTGACAACAGGGAATCAGAATGTGTATTCTGTTTACAAGTCACAAGCAGCACATCCCAAGATTGTAAATTTTGAATGAAACAATTCTCACCTTATTGTTCATTCCTGTATAATGAAAGAACAAGAAAAATATTGAAAAAAGAATCGTGTACAATGAATTATCACAAGTAAACAACAATCCTAAGAGTCAACCATTTCACCATGTTATACAAAAATAAATAAGATACATAGGGCCAAAGCAGTACAAGGAGAGGAATGGAAGCGTTTTGTGTCCTTTTCCATGTAATCTAACCAGATCAGCTTCCCTATTCTCTTCCAGGTACAATTTTCTGTGAAAACCAACTGCTCCATGTGAAGAAAAAAAAATTAATCTTCTGAGCATACACTCAATGAGCGCGACGACTACTCTCTGGACAACCAATATAACTAGCCTGGTCCCTCGCCCATTTGTGTAGTTAATTGTGCAACTGGTTCCTCTGTAGTCAATTTGGACTCAACATAATCCATACCTGAGAAGAAGTTGTCATTCGAATCGTCATTTTCTTTAACCCCTTCATCAGTTTCACTGCTTGCCACCACTTCTGTTGCATCTTTTGATTCCTTAATGGTATCAGTTTTCACTTGCACCTCTGTGTTGGTTTGAGGAAGAGATGTACTGCTGATACCCATCTCCATACCTGAAAACAAGTTGTCATTCGAGTCATCGTTTCCTCTAACCCCTTCATCAGTTTCACGGCTTGCGACCACTTCTGTTGCATCTTCTGATTCCTTGATGGTATCAGTTTTCGCTTGCACCTCTGTGTTGGTTTGAGGAAGAGATGTACTGCTGACACCCATCCCTTTGCAAAGGGATACATACTTTAGAACAACTACTTTGTAGCTATGAAGCAGGTTTTCTACATCATCTACAGTAAGGTCACCTGCATTGGCAAACAAGAATGGGTACTCCTGAATATACTTATCCATCTGATCCTCTTTTAGAATATCGGCAGCTCCTTTCTTCTCTACATTTGAGATGGGCTGCGATTTTGTTATTGGTTGTGGCGTGCCATAATGCTCACTAGACTCCCTCTTACTTTCTGATGTCTCTTTTCTGCTGCTTATCATATCCTGATTGCTTTGATCTCTGAGATCTTCTGTATTGGTTGAACGTCCCAAGAGATGTGCTCTAGCAGATTCCATTCTCTTTTCAAACTCTGTTTCATCCATTGAAAGGGAATGTGCTTCTACGCTCCAGATAAACGACTCTGCAGAAAGCATATTTGTAAAGTAATATGCAGCTTCAGAGACCAATCGCGATTGACGCCTGTACCGCTGTATGTACAGTAGGTTTGAATGCAGCTCTGGAGGATTTGCCTGCACAGCATCATTTGCATTATGATTCGTCTCTAAGACCATATCATTAAACAGCTACCCGGTGTTACTATCACAGAATAAGCTGGATAAATGAAACAGAAAGGCTTCTATGGTAACTTAGAAGTAAAACTCAGAAATGCGATTTGTCCAAGAACACATTGCGATGTGAATCCAGTTTCTCATAGCAGAACTTAGAAAAGCTGCGGAAAATATTTGAACACCTGGATGAGATGCTCTACTTCCCAAGCAATAGGAGTTTAGGGAATAAATATGTCACAAGGGCATTCCTCACAAGTTTCGTACCTGAGCTAGCATTCCACGAATATTACAGTCTCTAGACTCGATCATATAGAATTTAGGGCATTTGCTCCAATCATACTAAATAAGACCTCTTCAATTTTCAATGTCGACCAGCACGGATGGAAACAGGGGCCTCACTCCATGTTCCGGTGTCAAGGCCCATGTTGATGACGACAAGTTGTTGGCTCGACAAATGCCATCTGAAACCATGTGAGCCGGTCAACACGGCCATCCCTGCTGTTGAGGCTTTAGAACCTAATTTACACTTGCTATTTTGTCGATTATTTGCAGTTCAACAGCTTAAACTGTGAATAATTACCAAACGGCTAGCAAATTGACTCTGATGTCTTTGTTGATGTTATCATGTTACGCTATATCACGTAGTAATTATGATTTCATAAAACCAAACTGGTTCACAAACCAAAAGAGAAGAGATTTGTGAGCTAAAAAATGCAGAACAAATCTGGTTGCAACGTTGTCTATCTGGTCTTCAATCCTAAAAGAAGAACGCGGTAGATTATGCTTACCAAAGCAAATAGGTCATGAAGTAGAAACTTTATAGCACAATGTTCAAATGAGGCTTAACTTCATATTTCGAAAGGGTAATGCATATGAAGGAATTTAGTAACTTAAAAAGGCAAGTCCACAAGTTTCATTATGTGAGATAATTAACCTATAGTTGCAGAATGCAAAACAAAACAGCAAAGGTTCCAATTTAGAATCTGCAAGTACTGAGATAGGGATCTTACCTTGATTGTAACAAAAATAAGGACGGGAAGGAATTCATCTGCTCCAGGAGGATTATCGTTTGATGCAATCGAAGCATTTAAAAGCAAATTATTAATAACTTTACAACAATTAAGAATACAGACAAGCTTGTCTCTGGGAGCCTTGTACATATTGATCTTCTGCAGCTCCTTCTGTGCAAGCTAAAGAAGCAAAACAATCAAAAAACCATATAAGAAAGTGAACAGGAGACCTCTAGCAAGTCAACGTTCAAAAGAAGTTTCATGCAAACAATCATCGCGGTTAAAAAAACTATGATTGCTCAAAAAAATAGGAAAAGCTTATCTTAGTGCTCCAAAATAAATGAATCTGGAGTTTCTCAACTTACCAGCCAAGATGGTTCATTTTGGAAGGTAGGTGTGATGTCCAAATTTTCAGGGCGTACAAACTGCTGCAGTAGAGCCATCTTTTCAAAAAGTTCCTCATCCCGTTTTACGTCTTCCGGAAGTGAAGCAAATGCGCGATTGAATAATTTTGTCATCACATATTTCTCCAAACCCTGCAAGCTATATGGTAAGGTGAGCACAATGTGTCTTAAACAAGTAAGAATACAAAGAAAAACAAACACAAAACACAGCACATGAAAGAGAAGGAAAAGAGGAAAGATGATAAAAATGGAAGAACAAGTCCCCTCTAAACGAGAGTGAGTGGAATGCCATTACCAATAAAAGAAGAGCAGACATACTTAAGTCTAGATTGAATACCTACAATCAAAAGACAGTAGGAGAGAAGGAACATTTTAAGAAGCCATCTTTTAGGTAGCAACGAAATCACTTATGAAAGAAGCTCCTCTTGTGACCTTTCATCAGAGCAATAAAAATATCATATAAATGGTAAATAGACTTATAAGCATGTCTCTCCAGGCTTAAAAATTTGACTAAGGATATGTAGAACAAGAAATCATGGAAGAGGCATAAGTGTTGAGCATGAATCCTGTTAGTCTAGTGTTTGGGATTTCAAGAGGAAGACAGTAAAAAGGCTAATTGTATGAAGTATAGAGTTTTTAATAAGGAAAGATTGCATTAGGATAGCTTGACGTTGCTGTAGTTTTGAAAGAGGACATAAACCGACTGGTTGTCAATGCTATGAAACTTTTTGTGATTAGTGCTGAATGAGGGAAAGTCCAGCTTCACAATAAAGAGAAGCCACCCAACGCTCGAAACTCCAGGACCGAGCATAGGCCGTGACCCATCCATGATTGCAACACACGGTGAAGTGGCTGTAACTATGGATCAGCCAGAAGTTGCCCAACGAAAAGAAAAGTTAATGTCTCTAGCACATTGCTACACAAGTATGCAGCTCCTCATTCACATCTTTCAGGCATCTACACATTTACAAATCTAATCACAGAAACACAATCAGGGCATTCAAGAACACCAAGAAGAAGTCTCACCTCCCCGGCACTTTCTAGCTCCTCCTCCGAACTACCGGCCCACAGGGAATGCGCCCTGAAACCCCCCTCCATCTTTGCAAGAAACTCTTGTACCGCCGCACTGTCTCTTTCCGGATCCGGAGCTTTGTTTGAAAAAGATACTATAAAGCTACCGGCGAGGAAGCCATCCAATTCCAAAAAGCATCCACGCCATACGCACACAGTTTAGTATGCAAAATAGCTCAAACAAAAAAAAAAAAATTCTACTTTGAATACATACATAAATCAATCATGACGAACCCTAAAATGATTGCAATAAAATTTGGTCCATTTCTTCCTAAGATTGATTCAATCATTGGATTGGGTGAATACTAATACTATAAAGGGAGGAACTAACAGATCGAGGGAGGGAGGGAGGGAGGGATTGGGGAGACCTCTTGATAGATTTGACGAAGTCGGCGGCGGAGGGGTGGCGCATGCGCTCGAGGAAGTCGTGCCACGTCAGCGGCGCCGTCGACGAGCCGAAGGCGTCCGACCCGCCGCCGCCGTCCATTAGGCGGACTTGAGAGGCTAAACAACGAAGGGGGCAGAGAGAGAGAGAGAGAGAGAGAGAGAGAGAGAGAGAGAGAGAGAGAGATAGAGGGAGGGAAGGAGAGGGAGAGATCGGTATATAAGTTTGAAGGGGGAGCAGGGCTGCAGGAGAATGTTATTAGAAGTCGCACTCGCCGGTGGGAGCTCTATGTTTACATGGAAGCAAGAGGCTGACGGACGATTCCCACCGCCCAATCCCATTATCCCACCTCTATTATGGAGGGGGAAACGAAACCATTTCCCAGTTATTAAACTATTTTTATATACTTGATCAGCAAATTACACTCAAATTACTAATTTTTATGCATTAATTGTTTTTCTTCTTCTTTTCAAGTACTGTTGTTCATAATCAGCACGCTTTTCGATGGAATCTTAAGATTGCATTGCATTGCATTGTTAATTAACATAAATCAATTTCTTCCAGCTGCTCATACTATCATTCTTTTTTCTTTTTTTTTTCTTTTTTCTTTTTTTATTGTGACAAGTTGAGCCTAGGGCCGGGGAAATAACAAATTATAAAATTTTCATAACTGGGGGAGCCTCCCTACATGAGCAACCAATACATCAAAATTGGGCTGCACGTCTTGCCCCTGCTCTCGCAAGCCGGTCCGCTTCTGGATTCTCCTCGCGGGGAATATGTCTGATAACTATCTGCTCTAGCTCCGCCATTGACCAACACACTTGCTGAAGACGTCCTCGTAGATTGACCGTGTCGCGCCCCGGCTCAGAAAACCCATCCGGACCGAGACATGAGGGGGAAGATCCTACATCTACTGACAACAAGCTGGCGGAACAGATACAAGAATAAGCAAAGGACAAAAGTAATCTAACAATTACTAAACCAAAACTATATATGTAACAATATTTACATCTATCAGAGTTATACAAAATTACATATACAATTATCAAAAAGAAATTACATCTTTTGGAGTCTCCACAAACGCACAGCCAAAGCCCTCCTAGCCCTCAAACATGATCGGCGGGCGACGCGCTGTCGCAGGACGAACACCGGGGAGCCACAGGGGAAGAGCTGGTACCTGTACCTACAAATACCGCGGTCCAGGTAGGAATGAGCAAAAAGTTCAGTAGGGTTCTACTCTACGATACACACAAGGAAGGCGACTCCAACCGTACTAACTCTGTGCCAAGTACTGAGGCCTGCCAAGGACCTCATAAATCCCGTCAATAACCTGAAGGGCACATGTCCAAAGTACGTCCTCCGATGGCCACTGCTCAGGGGTGGTCCTCCTCCGACAGTCCCTGACACAGGGTGGACATGACGCTACCCGTAGAACACCCATCTCCAAGCGGGACCTCCACACTTGGCGGAACACCCGTGGTTACAACAACCATCTCCCATCACTCAAAGCACAGAGCCACTACAACCCCTAAACTCCAAATCAAAAGCTCAGTCCAACCAGAGAGCCCACAAATCCCTTCGATACCTCCAGGGTTCCTGTCCATAGTATCTCCTCCGATGGTCACTATTCAAGGTTTGGGCTTTCTCCGATAATCCCAGAAACATGGTGGACAATGACGATACCAGTATGACACCCATGCCGGGGTAACGACAGCCACCACTTAGCTATTGATACTGGAGTACTAGGGACAACCCTAAACCCACGTCATAGCCTAACATGCCTCTAATGCGCAGGAAAGCAAGACAATAATAAAACAGAATAAACAGGCAGGTATAAAACAGTAAAGCAGGCAACAAACAAGACAATATAAACAAGCATCAGAACAAGGGCACACCTTCGGCCCATTTATACTAAACATTCCCAAAAACGCTAATGAACAGTAAAAATATAATATTATAATCCGGCATATAATATTATATACCAAACATCAAACGTTCTCTACATGGCAGCCAGTTGACCCCATAGATCCGATGTCCAAACGATGTAGGATTTACGATCCAACTTAGACTCCAGTAGATCTACATGCATGGATCAACATATCCAAAATCTAGAATCATCCAACGGCTAGATTAACGGGAAAACGCTAATCAAAACCACTAATTAAACTAACTTACCAACTAATTGCTGCAATGCAGCCCTCCAGTAATCAATTCATAACAATTCGTAGAAAAATAGGAAAAATGTGAAATAAGATGGAATGGAGAGCTAACTCATAGATCTACAACTCTTGTATTCAACAAAACCCAAGATCATGCTCGTACAAGCCGGAAAACTCGCCGCAAGCCGGCTGTTCTTCAAGAACAACAGAAAACCGGAAAATCCGAGATTAGTCATGCATAAATCCTACTCAAAACTCATCCAAAGATCATGAAACTTAAAACAGAAATTCTACTAAGCAAGATGCATCTAATACATGAAGATCATCAAGATCCAACGGTTAGATTCGGAGAATCCCATTAAACAGTGCATGTAGGTAGAACACCTACCGAGACCGCTAATTCCTTGGTTGATTGCTCGCCAACCAGCTGCTAACCAAGCTCCAACCCACATTAGGGATCGTCCTCACGTCGCCACGAATTCAACGAGCCTTCAAGCTCCCAAAATGGTGGCCGGAGGGGGGAGAACGACGAAGAAGAAGAGGCTGCCGGAAGAAAACAGAGGAAGCAGGGCTCCGCGGGAAAGAAGAGAAAGAAGGAAGAAGAGAAGAGAAGAGAAGGAAAGAAGAGGAAGGAAAAACCCGAGGAAAGCCGGGAAAGCCGGGGAAAAGGGGAAGAGGCCATCCCCTCCCTCTGACAGAGGGAGCGACGGCCACGACGGCAGTCCTCGCGACGGAAAACACGCAGACTCACTCCCGAGTCCGATCGATCGCTCCTAGGAGCGATCGATCGCTCACGGGCCGCCAGCTGCCCAAAAGCAACCTACTGCGCGCACGAGCTGGGATCTTTCGATCCTGGGTCCACCTAGCCATTCTATTCAAACACATACACCAAAACAAGGCCTGTGTGTGCACACGCGGGTGTGAAACAAACCAACAATGTGCAATTTACCAAATTGCCATTGCGGTCAACAACGAGCCACAGGAATAGAGGGATGGGTCCTCACAGACCGGCCATCCCCTCCGACCATTAAGGCACTCAACAAGGTCTTTCGCATCCGACTCCATTATCACCCGTTTGGCGCCCCGGAGTTTTGCTTTCTCCACCGCAATTGCCATCGCAGTGAGCTCGGCGTCCATAGGATTGCTGGCAGTTCCTCCTTCCTCTACACTCCAACCCGGTCTATCTTCTTCTTCCTGACAGACATCCCCAAACCCAGCTACACCCGAGATTGCACAAAACGCTGCATCGGTTTTGATGACCACAAAACCGTCCCTTTCAAGCCTTTTCTTCTTGTTTCCTCTTCCTTTCATTTCCCATTCCTTGGCCTGCCATAGGATTGTTCTGGCAAGAACGACAGGGGAGTCTCCACCTCCATCAAATAGCACTCTGTTTCTGTTTTTCCAAAGCAGCCACAAGCCATAGCCCGCCTTTGCTTGGCGTTCTCTCCAACTATCCGAGTTAGTAGGTCTCTGGAGTACATCTTTCCATTCCTCCCATCCTCTAGTTTTTCTGAAGACTTCATCCCTTACAAAGATCCGCTTCCTTACAAAGATCCGCTTCCATACATCCCCTCGGTCCAAACGGCCCCTTCCAGATAGAATTCCATCTAAACTCTGAGTTCATCACCTCGCCTGTTTTCCCCTGTTCGTCCAGCAACAAGGATGTTGAGGCTGATGAGATCCTGCCAAGCGCCTACTATCATTCACAGCCGAAACTATGGTTCAAGAAGACTTCTTGACGAGTGATTCGGGCTACTGAAGGCCTTACATAGCCCAACTCATGGAAGTAGGCCTGCCCCACCAGCCCATTGTCCTGGCCTACACCTGGACCCAGTCTCAACTATTCGGGCTCCCAAGAGATGGGCCACAAGAAGTCTCCGCCCGGTTCATGTCGGAATGGGCTGAACCAAGGATCTTACCCGAAATTTATGGTCAGGCCAGCCCATATTGGCTGACATTAGGCCGGGACTGGCCCAAGACGTAAAGGCATTCGAGGCACTCAACTCCTTTCTTCGGCTCATACAGCTTTCAGGGGAGAACTGGGCTCAGAATTTCAGACCCGGCCCAAACACTTCTCAAGTCTGAGATCCAATCCGAGTCTAAAAAATGTTGAACATGACAGTTCGCACATCCGGCCTGATCCGTGATTGGAAACTTGGATTCAAGAATTGACCGTGAAAAAAATCTTAGATTAAAGATAAAATATTGATCCAACCTTTTACCATCAGCTGCTGCTTTGATGTCAAACTTAAGTCCATGCCTTCACCTCTTTCCTAATAGGATTCTAAGGCTCAGGTCATAGATAGGAGAATGAAGGCCGCCCACGACGTTCTTTTGGACTTGGTCCTATGTTTGAATGATAGTCAACCATCATCTCTAAAGTCTCGTGTTTAAATCACTGCTGGCATGACACTGACGATTCGCGTGACTTGGATCATTTGATTGCCTTACATTAGTTAGGCCAGCCTTCCATCCTGGAGTCTTCTCGAAGCAACGCTGATTGGCCCCAAAATGACTTCATGGTATAACAACTTGCGACAACAAGTATATTATCAAGACATATCAAAGAGGTCCAGATTCAATTGGCCATGCTTATATGCTAATAATAATAATTTATAGTTTCAGAGCACCAGAAGAATACTCATGTCGACAGCGATGTAATCCATGTTGGTGTTTTTTGGTTTTCATTTCTTTTAAGTTAAATGCGCGCGCGCGCATATATATATATATATATATATATATATATATATATATATATATATAGTCATGGCTTAAAGTTAGATCAATTGAGATTTTACTCTTGTAGTCATTTGGATTGATGGCATGTAAAAATAAATAAATGCATCAGTAGATAATACTAATATAAAATATGAAAGGGAGGTGATTTTAAATAGTTGATTGTTTGATGGGTAGTTTAACATTTTCTTATCCACGAAGCAAATGGGACAGCGAAATTAGGGACCATGTGGGATCAAAGAATTATATGACAATTAAAGAATTATTTCGCTCCACATGTGGTCATCGTCATGGGGCTCACAATTTTGGTCCAAAAGTAGGACGTCGCCAGCCAATCATGACAAATATTCAGGCTGACTTAGAATCCCACCAACCAAGCTATATGATCAAACCCATTAACACATAGATAAAGGGTGACAAAGTTGGATCAAATGGGTGCCCACTGCCCACAAATAAGTGTCTCAGAGTCCCAAAAAAATGGAAGGGAAAAAAAAAGTGTATTTAGTACTAATTTAAGCTTATATGTGTCTATGAAACTAGGCGGGGGAGATTATGATGTCCCAAACTGGCTACCAATGAGCGTGTTGCATTAAAGGATGCATCATCAGACCAAGTGCAGCTGTTTAGGGCTAATCAAGCTCTTGAATCATGATATATATAGTCTTTTATTATTAAAAAAATATCTTGATCTAATCCAATATTACTGTTTCACGTAATACGATCACGTCACTTACATTACATTATACAGTCCATGTCACGTGATTCGATCCTCACTTGTGTTAGTTATCACGGATAAATGGTTTGGCCTAGATAGTACCCCTAAATCTATAAATAAATAAATAAAAATATCTTCAAAGTTAACGATTATTACACTTTTATAGTTATTCATTCTGATTGACACCCTAATCTAATATGAATTATCAAAATTACGAAAAGTCAATATTTTTCCCTTGAAAAATCAATAATTAATTAAAAACATATAAACACATGAGAATTATTTACCCGGGTAAATAAATAAATATTACTTCCTAAACGCGTAAACGTAGTAACACGAAGAAGTTTGAATTTGGGTTTTAAATCCTCCATCCGACACGGACAAAGGATCCTTACATGCATGCGCCCCATACATAAATCCAGATATCCATCTCCTTTTATCGTGTAGAATGGCGAAGATGATTCCTCGATACCATCTCATTCCTCTCTTTTTTTGATGGACTTCTACATCAATACGTTACTCGCGTCTCGTATAGAGTCATAGATTGGCGGGCGGCGTCAAGAAAAGCTCCTCCTCCTTCGTCTCCATTCCGGATCCTCTCTTCTTTCCTGTTGTAGTTGTAGTCTTCTTGGATTTCTTAACCACTGTGGTTTGTTTCCCAACGACCAAGAAGAGGGGTGGACCGCAAGACATAAGGGGAGCTGAGAAGGCTGAGACTTGTGTGGTTTTGTGTGTGTGAGAGAGAGATGAGGGGCCGGAGTGGTGGTAGCGAGAAGAAGTTGTCCCCGAGATGGATCTTGCTCCTCTGTATTTCTAGTTTCGGCCTTGGAATGCTGTTCACAAACAGGTATTTTGGTTTTATGGCTCTTTTGGGATTGAGATAGGATCTTGTTCCCGTGGAAAGGTCCGTTCTTTCTCGGAGAAGTCTGGATTTTTCGAGATGGGTATTTGCACATTGGTTGATTGATGGGGGTTTTGGTCTGGGTTGTGGATTTTTCGTCGGATTTGATCGATCGATGGGATTCTTGGTCAAAATTGTCGATTTTTGTTGTTGGGTTTGTTCTTTTAAACAATCACTGCATTTTGAGAACCTTTTGGAATTTTCGTGATCGGTTTCTCTCCTCGATCGATTTATGTCCTGTACTGATGCAAAGCTTTGTTTTTGCTTTCTTTTTAGCTCGATGGATTTCTTTTGTATTTCCTATCTTGAGCTATTTCGCGTGGCAGGTTGTGGCCTGGCTCGGATTCGGGTGGGCCGGTGATCTCGAGAAGGCGGCAAGAGCAAGAGCTTCAGATCATCTCGGATGACTGCACTACCAAAAAGGTCGGTTTTTGTGGTGACAAATAGGCCAATTAAAGCTGCTATATGCACTCTTTTCAAGTTAATTCTGTTCTTAAACTATGATTCCTGGTTGATTTTAGAAGCCTGGACAGGGCAAGGACATCATGGGGGAGGTGACCAAGACCCATGAAGCCATACAGTACGCACAGGATCCCTGGCTATCTCTATTTTTTAAGTCTTTTA
This sequence comes from Narthecium ossifragum, assembly GCA_963920575.1. Classification (NCBI taxonomy): domain Eukaryota; kingdom Viridiplantae; phylum Streptophyta; class Magnoliopsida; order Dioscoreales; family Nartheciaceae; genus Narthecium; species Narthecium ossifragum. The sequence goes on from OY986964.1 coordinate 36,632,778, forward strand.
ATTTATATGTTCTTTTAGGGAGGTAAAACTGGCAGGATCCTGAGTGTTGATTGTTGCAGATCTTTGGACAAGACGATATCTACGCTGCAAATGGAGCTGGCTGCCTCACGGAGCTCGCAAGAGTTGATGCACGTGGATGGTTCTCCACCGATCTCAGCTTCTGGTCAGCAGAGGAAGAAGGCTTTCGTCGTGATTGGAATCAATACTGCATTTAGCAGCAGGAAGAGGCGAGACTCAATCAGAGAAACATGGATGCCTCAAGGTTTTTCTTTCAGCTAACCCCAGCAATGCTTCGTATTATGTTTTCCATCCTATATTGGATGTTCCAGGCTGTGCTTTTAGTGCATCAGCATGTCAATTCTACCCAATTGTTCTAACTTCCTTGATTTTTGGGTCCTGTTTTCTGATCATTGAATCTGTAGACGAACTGGTGATTCTTGACACAGTGATTGTTGCATATGAATGTGTGTTTTCTTTTGCATGACCGGCTAATATTGTTTTGAATGGGGAGATTTCTAGGCTTACAGATAATAAATCTTTATAGACCTTTTTTTGCTTTGGTTTAGTTAGCTTTGTAGTTCTGGTGTTGATGGTTGTACCTTCTTTCTTTTTTCCTTGGATGAATGATAGCGTAGTCTGGCATGAAGGAGAGTCACATTCATCACATATAAACCTGCCTAATTGTAGAAGGCATGCTTAATAGAATCCTTGTTGTCTCATTCAGTTTCATCATATGGTACACAGTCATACATCAATCGCTTTAGAACCATATGTTAGTAATTTTTCTCTTTCTGCAATTTCCTCTGATAAAACATCATTTGTAGCTGGTTAGTGGTAATGGGTTCTCTCTGTTTGTCAATGAGCTCTGTATATATGTTGAAGGCCCTTTATTGTCCATGTTACGTTGGATGAGAATGTAGGCAACAACTGTTAAAAAGCTGGGTTTCAGTTTGTATACAATACGTAAAATCCAAGAATTCCCTCTCCTGAGCCGGCTCGAGTTAGCTTTTTATGCTCAAATGACGAAGAAAACAATAGTCTTGGTAGCTATCTTGGTTGTTACATGACTGTACTTGACAGATCATTTTTAAGCCTACTTGTTTGCTGCAAAATTTTAGTCTATTGAAATATCATTGATTTTCTGAATCTTCTGTGAACTGTTTATCTTAAACTTCCCTTGATGGATTCATGACCAATTAGGTGACAAGCTTCAACAACTTGAGCGTGAGAAGGGAATTGTCGTCAGATTCATGATTGGCCATAGGTACTTCATACAGTTTGGACTCTCCATGGATGTTGCATAATTGCCTTATCGGGTTTTGACTTTGAGTGGAGCATTAGTCACTGTAGCTTTAATTGCATTTTTTATTGTTAGAAGTCTGTTAGACTGACATCTCTATTGGAAGTAGGAATATGGAGAGACTGTTTTGTCTAGTTTGACATGATATTTGTGGACACAAGACAGTTTTGTTTCACGTAACAAGTTTCTCTTATTAACTTGCTAGAAGACATGATGAGATATGCAATTAGAACTCATCTTAAAGAAGCTCATTCATCTTGTTTGAAAATTAATCATCATTTTACTCCTTAAGCATGTTATCTCGTTTTTCCAGTTCCACTGATAGGTATTGGTGCCTTTTGTAGTGCTACATCTAGCAGTATCCTAGATCGGGCTATGGATTCTGAGGAAGCTCAACACAATGACTTTCTTAGGCTGGTAAGTATATTCTTTGTGGTAGGCTGGTAGCATTTATCAAGAACCTCTAATTGCTGCTCCTATGCTATAAACAGTGCTGATTGTATATGTTCTGTGATCCAGGAGCATGTTGAAGGATATCATGAACTCTCTGCAAAAACAAAGATATTTTTCACCACTGCAGTTGCTAAATGGGATGCCGACTTTTATGTCAAGGTAGATGATGATGTCCATGTGAATTTAGGTACGTCTTCAGCTTTTTTTATATATAATAAAATACCAAAGGCTTGATGTTCTTGTTTTTTTCCTCCTGTGTCGTCATTAATTTTGAAGAACACTCACCAAGTATGATGCAGGTATGCTTGCTGCAACTCTTGCCCGACACCGATCAAAACCCAGAGCTTATATAGGGTGTATGAAATCTGGTCCCGTGCTCTCTCAAAAGTAATTCTCTTCTTTTTATTCAGGATGGCCATCTTCATGAATCCATTGACCATAAGCATATGCCTGATTTATGTGTATGTGTACCAGGAATGTAAAGTATCATGAGCCTGAATATTGGAAATTTGGCGAGGAAGGGAACAAGTACTTCCGTCATGCAACTGGGCAGATTTATGCTCTCTCAAGGGATTTGGCGACATACATTTCCATCAATCAGTAATATAAGCAACATTGTTTTCTTTTTCTTAGGCCAAATTACCTTGGTCCTAACATTTTTCCATTTTCTGTTTCGCAGGCATATACTGCACAAGTTTGCTAACGAAGATGTATCCCTTGGTTCTTGGTTTATTGGGCTCGAAGTTGATCACATAGATGAGCGAAACATGTGCTGTGGAACGCCACCAGGTTTGTTTTCTTTCGATTTTTTTTCATCCAGATAACACTCTTCCAAAATAACTTTTTGCATAACATATCATTACTTGGCCTATTTCCAGACTGTGAGTGGAAGGCCCAGGCAGGCAATGTATGTATTGCTTCATTTGATTGGAGTTGCAGTGGGATCTGCAAGTCTGTAGAGAGAATCAAGGAAGTCCATGAAAGGTGTGGAGAAGGTGATGGTGCAGTTTGGAGTTTTGTATACTGAGCGGAGATCAGGAATAATTAATGATATGCAGCCGCAGCAACTACAAATGATTGTGTACTTAAATGCACTCGGAGGAAGCATTTGAGGTTCAAATCAAGATTGATTGTCTCAAAATGCTGTGGAGGATACACTCAATGTTGCTATCAGAGATCATTTGGGACAATGCAGATTATGTGCACATTCTTGCTGTCATCTCAGAGCATTGAATCTATTTATCGATACAATAGTAGATAAGTTGTTTCATTCTTTGATGGAGATGAGTGCTTGCATGTAGATGTTCACATGAATGGCTGCCATTCATGTGTATACAGAGAGTGAATTCCATTTTTAGAGGATAGGTAAGTTACGTTTCTTCTCTCACAAAATTTTGTACAATGATTGATTGAGTCAAGTTATAACAGCTATATAGTGTATGCACATCTTGGATAATGCTTCTCTCTCTCTAATGTTAGCTTGTCCCAACAGTCAACAAATATTGCTGGCTGACTCATCGCTTGAGCATAAGTTTTTGCCGGAAAACGATCTATAAACAGTTAGAATCTTTCGGTGTGTTGATGCTACCTGTTTATTTGAGCCTCCCTTCCTGGATTTAGGTTTGCTTGGCACTGTGCAAAGGAAAACTTGCAGAGATGGATCCATCAAAGTAACAGTTCTTTCCGCCACATTGCCAGGGTAAGCCTTACCAATGAGATCCTTGTGCCTATTCCTTTTGGCAGCAGCATTTTTAATGAATGAATTAAGTGAGGGTGAACACTTAATTCTAGTTTTCCAATCATAGTTCCCCGCTTGAGTTTGACAGATGTAGCAACCCTTGGTGTGTGAAAGCCCCTCATGGCATCAGGCCTTCATCAAATAACATGCTCTTTCCTCAGGCATGACTGCACCCACCATCCATTTGGATCACCGATGGGCTTTGATACAGCAACACAATCCAAGAGAGAAGAATAAATATCGACGAACAAAACCCCAAAAATTTATAAGAAGCATTCTTGTATTATAATGTCCACTTGATGCCTCAACTATCTGTACGTATCTCATATGAGAATTTCTTATTTTAAGTAAAAGTTCAGTTTTTGACTGAAGCAACATTATTCCTGTTCCTTCACGCTTCTAGCAAATACTGGAACTTGAGCTACATTCTGCTTCATTAGCATCATTAGAAGCTCCCAGACGTTCACCATTTTCTTTCTGTTCAAGAGTTGAAGTACTTCTTATGCCAAGCTGCAAGCTCTACCTCAAATGCTTCGGGATTTTTCTTGAAGGATTTGAAACTCCTATTTGCCTGGGCCAGCAATTTTCGAGCCTGCGGAAGTAACACGAACTATTCTGAGAGACGGATAATGCTGAAACTGCTTGTTAAGCAGATCAAATGATACGAATGGGATCTGAGTTCTAAAATATACCATCCGGTATTTGCAAGTTTTTGAGAGCCTACCTCCTTATAAGGGACAGATTCTCGAGGATTGGAGTTGATTGGTTTCTTTAATACCAAGTTAACATCGTTCTGCAACAAAAAAAAAGAAAGAGCAGTTTCACCTTGATTACTGACATATCCATGTGAGGAGTTCTCAGCAAGAGAGTATGTATCTATATCCAAAATCTAAGTAAACACTAACACTAGGAGGAGGACAAACCTCGAATTCTTCAATTGCAGTATACAAGCCATCCTTGTGTTTCTGCCTCAGGGTTGCGAAGTCACTAGGACTACTTATGCTTTCTTTGTAGTCATAGGTCTGTATGATGAAGAAAAACTAGCATAAACACCAGGAACAGAAATATAAACAGAGTCAAGTTTTCATAGCAAACCTCAAAGTTTCCTGGCATGAAAAACAGTCCGTAGCTATCTTTACTGTTACAAGATAACAAGAAGGAGATAAACAACTTTATCAAACAATCAACAACGTGATATACATTCATCTTCCTCTAGAAATTGACCTATAGAAGATGCAGGATAATTTGCTGTATTCTGCATATACAGACGCCTTAAAGCAAGATGTAACTTACGCCTGCAACATGTCAATAAATTGTTCCAGTACGTCTCCGACATACATTCTTCCTGCTGAAATAGAAACTTGAGATATGATTGTCATCGCCAAGATCTTACAATCTGCTAGAAATATTTGGGGTTTTAGAGCAAACCTTTGTTTTTACCACCAGTAGTAGGTCCAGCATCTCTTGAGGTTTCTCCCTCCTGCAAAAAAGCAACATTGGTATGGACGATGAATGGTGAATCGTATTCCTCTACTGAAGACTAATTTCATGATGCAATAGTTTCCGTAGTAGATGTATATATATAACAGACCATGATGCAAATGCCTGTTGGCACAAATAAAAACAAGTTTAGGTTAGCCAAACATGATAGCATATAACAGGTGAGCGAATCACAATGAGACATACTAGATTTATGTGTAAATCAATTTAAACTTTCTTAAGAAGCAAATTGCTATCACTTTGTTCACTTACATTCTCCTGCCTTGCTCTTTTGTGCCCATGTCCCTGTTCATTACCAGATAGTAGACTTGGTGTCACTACACCAGGTTCCTCAAAATCAGTTTTTTCTTCAGCCAATAGAGCAGCACTTCCTACCTGCGACTCGACCATGGACTTGTACTTTTTTCCCCTTCAATAAAAGAAAAATATATCATTTCATAATAGAAGATATTAAAAAAATCGTGATTTTTATGCAGCTAAATATTTACTTTTAAGAGTATGGAACGAAGGGAATGATGTTTCAAAATTTTGACCAAATCAGCTATCACATGCTGAACTCTATCATTTATACGCATACATATTGTATCTTGACAAATGATTATACCACTGTCATGACTATCATCGCCATTGAAGCATTATGCCTACACTAGACAGTTGATTATGGACCATAACTGTGACATCAAAAAAATTTATATGTAAGCAACTTATAATGAGCAATCAGCCTTGCGCCTACCATCAATGAAAACTATTTCGTACCCCCATATTAATGGATATTTATATACGAATTTGCAGATGTATGGAGTATGGACATTCCCTAACCTAATATTGTAAACCAGTAATCAACTTCATATTTGACAAACTTGATTGGCTCAAAAAAGCAAATGTTAATATTATTCCCAATAGCTAAGTTGAAACAAAAGATTTTACTGACTGGCGGGTGAAGCAATCCACCATCCAAATTAGGTTGAATACTATGGGCGTTTTCCGATATAGAAGTTCATAAATAGGAATTGACAAAGGCATCTAACAAATCGAACAGCTTGGAATATAAGCAATTGGTGCTAGATAGCACATGTAAAAGCCTAAAATTAAGAATATCGATAAGAAATCAACATGCAAGACAGAAAGATCTGAAAAAACAAGGATAACAGGATGTGACACAATATGTAGAAGAAAGATGGCAAGCCCTTTGAAAAATCAGGAACAAAATCATACCTTAGAGAAACCATTTTGAGGTTGCAGTGAAGAACTCAAAACGGCTGTTTTCGCATATGATCAGAAATGGGTTCTCTCTTCAGGAATATATACCATGGAATAGGAAGGGAGATGCATGAACAAGAATCTTGGTGAAAGATATGCACATCTCATTGTACATAGAGAATACCGAAATAATCAGCCACATGGGAGGCATGCCATAAAAGCGAAGAAACAGACAAATGCACACGTGAAAAGCATCAACCCTCCGCAACATAACCTCAAGAGAGTTAAACTTTGCATTTATACATGAACACCTGATTTGATAAAAGAATAAAATCAATCTTTTTCTAAATGCACTCAGGTTCAGATTTTTTGGACTAAAGAAGGAAGATGCTGATATTGAAACTTTGTTGCACATCTTTAAACATCAAATGACCGACAGCCAGTATCACCCTTCAGAAGCCTATGACACTTTTTATGCCGGAGCAACCAAAATGAAGCAACCTTTTCGCAGTTCTCTTGTCGGTGAAAGGGTCTGACATAGGCCCCACCACCACCACCAAATTTTACGTTCAAAACTGTACAGACAAAGGTCTTCTTTGGCACCCTACATCATCCAAAAGCCTCATGTATCTTGGTCTAGAATGGTGAGGCAATTAATTGGAAAATTTGAATTGCCCGCCTGTTAGCACTTTTGCAGTGAGGAGGTAGGAATCATCCAAAATAACCACTTTTTCTGTAACCTGTAAGATTAGTTTATGTGGATTAGAGGTTACATGTAAACACCTTTGAAAATTGGAAATAGAGAGAAAAAGGAAATGAAATATGATTTCTTCTTTGTGCATCGTATATCATATATGGCTGGGGTTTATGAGCTGCTTCAGCCACAGACTACACGAAGCAGACTCATGCATCGAAAGTTTCCAAGAATCAGACATCAGCACACCATCCAGTAGACCAGGTAAATTGGTAGATGGCGGTCACATATATTTGTTTCTCTAGCTACCTTGACAGGAATACATTTCCGCTCCAAACAATATCAGCACCCACTCATCAAGCTTGAAGAGTGGAAAAAATCGGTCCATCTTTGCATAGAATGTATAAATAAAGTTAGTGAATAAACAGCGATATGTTAACACTCAAGAACAGGATTTTTTTTCCCATTAAAACGCACATTAAGTAAATATCTAACAAAGGCATTGGCATTATTCCCAGCAAACATAAAAAGTAACAAAAATGTATCGAATTGGTAGTTTCAGATAAAATGCGTAAAGATTGATATTTGTTGTCACCAATCTACACCAATAGAGAGACAACAAGGTAAGACCATTCTTAATAACATCTATACAAAATGGCTGTAGAGAATGTTCATATCTTTTGAGTTAAAATAATAGATATAACCCTTTCTACCCTTTGAAAGTGAAAAAAAGAACTTATTCATGGCAAGACACATGATCAGATAGGTTAAGGTGGGAGAAGGGAAACATGGTCTTTGAATAACCCATTCTCCAATAATCACTCAACCCCTGAGATCAGCAAGCAATAATACTATAATCTTAATTCTCAGAAAGATGCCTGCATACAAGGATGTGCCAAAAATGTAATACGGAATACAACAACAGTGAAGTTGTTCTTGAAATGGTTCACAGGTAAATCATCATCGCCTAAATGAAAAATCACACCATAAGTTGCCATATCAAGAAGATGATTAACTACGGAATTACATAAAGAAGAATGCCATTATGCCCTCAATCCATGAAATTACCAAATTCTCGACAATACCCAATGTGAATTGAGTCCTAAAATCGACACCACTACAGCAATACAAGCTGGAAATGCATTTAAAAACATACAAAAACGGTTTTCCCAATAAAGGAAAGCATCCCTAAATAGTTATTGGAGAATAAAACCACAAAGAACTGATATGGTCAATAAGAGATGATACCTTTGGGATCCAAATCGGAATTAAAGCGTCCAAGAATGGTTCTCATTATTCAGGTAATTCTTGATGCACTCCAACTTGTAGACAGGAAAAACACAAACAAAATCAACGTTTATATACAATTTTATTTTAGGAGGAAAAAGGAGGTCGTTGGGTTCTTTCGTTTTCTAGGGTTGGTTAAATATCAACATATTGGAAGACGAGCAGATCAAAAGAAAGAACCCTTTCTTCGGCTTTGCAAGGCTGGAGGAGCCGCGACCCGCGAAGTTAATTGGAAACGTGTCAACAATATCCATGGGACACGCGAGGCGGCCTGTTGAGGGAGTGGCCCAAACGGCCCAAATCATCAAGCGTTTCGGCTCGAGTATATCAGCTTTAACAGGAACGGGTCGGAACCGGGCCGTAAGCCCATACATATTTTTACCTATTTTTGTATAAATTTTGACTTTAGGTTCGAATTATTAGAATTATGTTTTCTTTAAGATACTATCTCAACACTCCTCTTGTCAAGTGTTGACCATTAATTAAAACTTCATCCTCCCATCTATGAAGCATTCAGAAGCAAAAATAGTGAAGATATAAGCCAACAGCAAACTGACGTTTGTCTCATCTAAACAAGTTATGTCTTCAATCTAAATTTTAAGCCACAAAACTACAGATGCTTTGAATTCATGAACAAATAACGCATTTGGTGTGCTTCAGTTGAAAGGACCTTGATTGCTGAAGCTCTGTGATTGTCGTCGGAACGAGAAATTAGCTGAAGGATGAGACTGAGGCTGCTTACACTGAGAACATTGACCTCTCTGATGCCATGCACTTGTTGCACTAGTGAATCCTGCATCACGTGCAAAGATCGTCAGAACTTGTCCGCCGGGAAGAACTCCCCTTGAGCTATACCCGTTGCCATTGTCGGCGGCTCGACTTGAGCTTGATGCCATTGTAGGTGCTCCTGTCTGAATGGGAAGTGCTAAGAGTACGTCTGTCTGCAACCTGCAGCCAGGTGCTCCGATAGTGCCAGGATCAACCATATGAGCAGCATTCGCAGTAATGGTTTCTTGACGTGCAGTTGAAGCTGCATGGCCCAAATTTGAGGCGTAACGCTGATTTGCAGGCATGTAAGAATGAATTGGAGGGAAGCGCGAAGGCACTTGTGGCCTTAAAGTAGTGAAATCCGTGCTGAGATTTCTATGGCTTGTCCAATTGCCAAAGGGATTTGTAAACTGGGGTTTGTTACTTGGAACAACGAAGGATCGATACTGTGCAAATAATGATCTCGCATGAACTATCTGGTCGAATTCGAGGCATTTTTGCTCAGCTATCTTTTTAGCTACAGGGCCTGCATCTTTGACAAAGTTCATCAGGCTCTCCTTGTAGCTCCATGTATTCTTGTTCTGCAGATGAACAATGAATTTTTTATCGGCGTAACCGGTTTAGAGAACACACACACACAAAAAAAAACATACAATTGACTTGAGTGCGGCGTGATGTAGAATGCTAAAACTTTTAAGCATTTGTAAGGAAGCCATAGAAGTATACTTTTTTGTTTCATGATTCTTGTAAAAAGTTTCCAGTGTAGTATGACCTTATTTGGTGATCAACTATGATGCAGAAATTTAACAGGCAATAACTTTTACAGATTAAAGAATGTATCTCTTCTCTCTTTTATCAGAATTTGAGTGAATGTAGGAAGTTTTCAGTGCTAAGACTGGACAAATCAAACAGTTTCATCAATTTAAGGAAAAGGACTTACATAGATGAGGTGCTCAGGTTTGTCATAGACCATTTTAACGACTTGCTCTACTGAATTACTCTCGGGCATATATGTGTAACGGCGTAGTTCTTCACCAAATTTGAAAGGAGCATCTTGATCTGCAAAGATTTCCAGTTATTTCAACAGATGAAGTCATTGTGTGAATGTCTCAAGGCAGCAATCACTACTTACTAGACTATCAACATGTAAAGATACATATTGAGCAAGAAGAGCAAGAAGGCTAAGTTCTCGTCATTTGCACTGAAATAAACTGTTTTCCTCGAATAATAACTCGGTACTCATGAGATATATTTTACCTTCTGTGCTCTTAGGAATTGTGCGGGCCTTTGACCGGGAATTCCTACGCCCAGAGCTCTGAACCGATGTTCGCAACCTTCCATTTGTTTTTTCAGCATTCATAACTGAATTGCCCCCCTGCATGTTAGCTGGTTTTCTAGGGCACAGACTAGATTCTGGTTGAACGAAATCCGCCGGAGTTCCAATTTTATTGTCATTTCTCGCCGCCCTTGTGTTGTAACTAAAGCACTGCTGGTGCAATCTTGAAAGCTGTAATTCGGCGTACATTGGGTTTAACTTCACAACTCTGAATATATGTTTAGCTTCATCTTGCAGAAACTCCGCCTAAAAGACGATACTATAGATCTGAGTATTTGAAGAGGTCCATTGGCACGTTCAATAATTTTTTACTACACAAGGAAATATGTAAAGTATCTGTCTTACCAGTTTATAAGGAACAGATCCAGGGATGTTGCCACTCATTGCTTTGTGGAATACCATAAAAACATCACTCTGCAAATGATAAATCATCCTAAGCCATCAATCTGCTCTTGCAGAATTACACAGAATTATAAGGAAGTCAAACTGAACCTCAAATTGTTCAAAGTTTTTGTACATCCCATCCTTGTGCTTCTGCCTCAGAGTTGCAAAGTCACCAGGGCTGCTCACTCTCTCTCCATAATCATATGCCTGAAGGAGGATAAAAATCAGATCAATGTATGAGTCAAACTTGTTGCATGATCACTAACTTTGAAGCAATATTCTCTGATATCAGACCTCGAGATTATCCGGCATGGTGAGTGATTCATGTTCATCTTTTCTGTTGTAAAAACAGAAAGTCAGCAACAATCCAGATTGATTAAGTTAAGATAAACAAAGAAATTAGTCAATTACATACATTTGTAAAATGTCAAGGATGTACGCAATGATCCTCTCAAGAGGTGTGTTCATTGCCGAAATTCTACTGTTTAATAGGTTGCCTGATGAAAGAAAACAGCATTCTCAAAGCCATTTTAACGATCAAAAATTGGAAGAGATATAAGTCTTAAATTGCCAGTCTGTGTACTATTATGAGCTTATAACAGAATATAACTAGCACTTACCATTATTGCTTGTTCCTACTTTTGGTAGTTGTCCATCCTGAAAACAGCATAATTAATAACACATATCAGAGAGAGAAATTTCCAATTTTGGCTATAGTCCTATTTGTTAAAAATAAGTATCTGAGAATCTATATCTGAAAGGATCAGTATGTTGTTTAATCTGGAGAAAATTCTGTATTCTATAAATCACTACAACCCTGTCCCAAATATAGGCCAGCTAGCTTTAAGCATTATGCTAGACATCAAGCACTTAGAAAGAAATACATGGAAGGATGAAGCATGGAAACTAGTACTTTATGTCGCCTTTGAAGAAAATGGAAATTATCACAGCATTGACAAAAAATGGGGAAGGAAAATATAGCTGCTGAATTAACAGCATAAATAGTGAGATTCAAGTGGAAATAATAAATGACTGCTAGTTGTTTTGTTAAAGAAAATGGTCTAGCTGCAATTAAATATATTGCCACATCATGCATGCTAAAAAAAATAGTTCCTATTTAGGACTAAAGTCAATTATGGATTAGGATCTCATGCTTGGAAATACAAGACTGCTCTGGACTTAATATTACCTCATAAACTTCTTTAACTTTCTTTTTTCTGCCCCGCTTGTGCAAATTTGCCTGTCTGAGATCTGATCCTTGTTCAGCATGTGGTTCAAGGATGTCTCTTGCTTTTGAATTATGCTGCACTTCGAGTGCCATTAGTCGAGCACTTCTCCTTCTCCCAGCTTCAGCTGTTTCCTTAAGCTTTCTTCTCCTATCAAAATATAGAAACAGAATCACAAGAAATTCACAAAAACAAAAAGAAAATGAAAAGCTGTAAGTTTTTTCATGTAAGACATTGCTATCCAGAGTTTGGTAAATTCATCTTTTTAAGCAAATGTTTCACAAAAAGTTTCATATTGTTATGTTGGAAACAGTGATTAGTACTAAGACAATACAAATAGATCACACCTTAAATCCGGCTTTCGTTAATCTCACACAGAGAAGCAATGCAAGTGAATGATCAGAAAAAAAAAGAAATGCTAGTCAGATGCATAGAGCAACACTTGATTTAACAATCCTAATGCTAAGAAAATCTTCAAGGCATAGTGAAGACTAAGGTTTGCTCAAGCTTTGAGAGCTCTTTAGAATTGGTTCTAAAGGGGAACTGCAAGAAGAACAAAGAGAACTGAAATTATATGGGGGGGAAAGCAACCATTTTAATGTTGGTCAAACTGAAATCATCTTACCTCGAAGGCGCCATTGTGTGAACTCTAAATTCCTCGAATACGGACCCTAGAGAAGATATTTATCGGAGATGCACCGAATGGGAATTAGTTGTTATTCTGAACAATCCTGAGGATGCATGAACTTATTGGGCTAAATATGGTGCAAATTTATGGGGAAATTCATGAATGAGAGCAATGACAGCTATTGGGATCTGTTACATGCCTGGAAATTGAGTGACACTTGTATGAAAACATCGGTAAGAACGAGAGGACTGTGCCAAATGCACCTTCCAATTATGAGACACCTGGGATAGAAAATATTTATGGCTGCTTAAAATTGTAATCCCAACTGTGAAACACTAAATATATTGATATGGCAGTAAAAAAGAGTGTCAATTGGCATCCAAAATTTCTGGCCTTGCCCGAGCTCGAAACTTATTTTCACCTGCTTTTGTTCTCCACAATATTGGACGCAGTAGCCCATATGCCTTTGGAGATATGAATTTGAGTTAACATACCATCTGAAACCAGGTTCATAAATGTTCCTCACAAAGGAAATTTAGGCTCTTCGGATCAAATTTTATTGCATATAAACCCCAAATTCGACCTTTCAATTGTTATTAGCCCTAAAGTTATCGTCTACGTACATGAATAGCTAAATTATCCTTATCGATTTAAAAGTGCATTTTCCTTTCCTTTTCAGTCTGTGATCCATGTTGCAGATATTATGCTGAATCCCTTGAAACCATAACACCTCCTCTTCTTTGAAATTTTATTAAAGGATTAGAAACAATCACATAGGAACCAAAAAGATAAATAATTCCTGATCGGAAGCTAATCCTTCTGAAAAATCATAGTTTTTGCACCCTCTCCTAGTAATTCATTAAGACTAATGCGGTTCAAAACTTACCGTGACTCAGTTTTCTCTTGTATTTCACAACGATATGCTACTTGAAAGATGGATAGTATGTATACTCGTATAGTTTTGATAATGACTACTGCAATGTGATGGGTCCGTCACCATTTTTGGACCATTTGGATTTGCTTTCAATCACCTTTCAGTTTCAGTACGTTTAACAATATAAGCTGATGGTCTACAGCTAAGAGAATTCAATATTTGCAGTAATAAAAAGGATTCTCCACTGGATGCTTAAGTTGGATCATCCACACAACAAAACCTAAAGGACGAGAAAGAGCCCTTTGAAGGGTTCGACCCCAGAAAATACAATCATAAATATGTCTCACAGTATAACTAATTTATTTTCCCACATTGCGTCGTGCGAGCTGTACTCTGGTGAAAATAAACATATGAAGATGACATGATACATATGCATGTACCAAAACCAGTTAACGCTCCTCAGACTTTTTAGCACCAATAGTTCTTTGGAACTTCTCCAGATCTGGTTCATAGACAAGCTTCAATACAGTAGCTCCTCCTGCGGCAAATGCCAATGCTGAAAGTAAAAACATATTTAGTCATATATGAATACAGAATGATTATCAAGAGATTCATCACTACCATGCTCCTTTCTTTTTCATATAGACAAAAAGAATATGATTGAGATCAACCTTGAAGACTGTATTCCCACAGAAGGAAAGAAGGTTTCCTCTCCCAGATTGGTCTAGTATACATTCCAACTGCAAAATTAAGTAGGACAAAAAATCATGTCATTCATTTGCAGGAATGTTGTACACAGCACTATCACGAATAACACCAAATATTACTATTAGAAACATCAAGCTCCTACATATAAAGAAGACCTCAACAATTAACATTACACAAGCAATTTTGTTCGAAGAGAATTAAGATACCTACTTAGTCTACTTACATCATAATCAGGTCGGGCATGATCTGCTACGTACCTTAAAAAAACCCATAAATTGGGCAAATTCATGTTAGCACAAGTATCTCCTATGTTCATGAACGGTTTAGAGCAATAATCGAGTTGCTACTTAATCAATCTCATTCCTATAGCAACTTCCGCTTGACCCAGATCATTCATATCCAAGTTACTCAGAAGATAGTTTGAACTTCCTTAATCAAATATATAGATGATACGAAAATCAAAATATCTTCGACATACAATGTTAAACATACAGGGCTAATATCATATAACCACCTGAAAGCATACTAAATATCACAAAACCCCTAAAATTTCTGATAATATCATATACCTCCTGGGGTCATTTCAAAAACACCCCTGGGGTTAGTTCAATGTGGATATATGAACGAAATTACTAGCTATCCCTAGCAATAATGAGTACACCTACGTGCTTTTTAAACCTACATCTTAATGTCAAAGGGTATCTTAGTCATTGTGTAACTTCACCATTGATTTTTATCATGGTTAAGCCTCTTAACCGGACATATGAAATGTCAAGGGGGTTATACTATACTGTTAGAAATGTAAGAAGTTTTTGTGATATTTAACAAGGTTTCAGGGATTAACCAAAAAAAAACACTAGCCAAAACAGATTTAAAATACAAGCATTTGTCAAAATCACCCTGAAAAGTGAAAACAGAACGAAAAAATCACTTTATGTAAGATAGAGGTCAGGGAGGAGTACAAAATAAGTATGGCACAGGAAATGGCTCTCTAAAATAGGCCCTCAGTTTGCCAAGTAGCTGACGCATTGTGTTGGTGGCTTCGAGGTACGCAATTTAGGGCACCGGCACAATACGCTTCAGGAATTCCTGAAAAATTGAAATGCAGATAAATAAGCTCATATGTCATTAGTTGTGGGCAAATAACAGATAGCTACATGGAGAATAGGGGAGAAAAGCCAAAGCGCTTTTAAAATTTGAAGGCTTCCATTCCAACATACACGATAGACAGACTAAGAACCTAAGCTAGAACATTTGGAAATAGCATTTAAGATACTACAGGTAAGTATGGGGAGGAAAATGTATGAAGGTGGCAAGTCATCATCAGCCAGCTAACATAAAGATAATAGAGCGCAAGCATGTAATCAGGCATGAAGTGTGGAATAAATAGGGCGCACAATTATTCTTGCCCAGATCCATGAATCCACACAAGAGTTGGACAAATAAATTAAATATGACCTGAACAATCACATATATGATCAATTAGACATACTCGAAGTCATGATGCATATGCAAAAATAGTACTATTAAATTGAGATGCAAATCGTAAGTAGCATAATAATAGCCGAATACTATATACAAACATAAACACCCACGAAGCAAGAAAGAAGCCAATATGCAATGACATAGTCACCTTTTAGTCGAGGCATAGCAAGAGTTTCTATGAGAAAGGGAGAAATAGAGCACTAGAATCAAGCTAAGGTGTAGAAAGAATGACTACATGAAGATTAGATTAGTCGTCGTGAGGAGAGGAGTAAAGCAAGGATATTAGAGAGAGAAAGAGGGTTACCCAGTCGTTGCACGAAGTCCGCGACGGCCGGTGAACTCCGGCGAGGTCGAGCTAAAACTGAAGGGCAACGCCGGCGAACTTGATCCGGCGGCGACCTGTCGAGGTGACTCGAGTTAGAAACGAGAGAGAGAGATGGGCGGCTGCCAAAAGCTAGGAGGGTTCAAGGGAATGATAGGTCTTAGGGGCATCTAAAGACTAAAACGAAGTTATAAAATTCGGATCGGCTTCGGACTCAAACTTCAAATCCCGTTAACCCTGAAAATTAATAGATGGGATTTTTGCATTCTGGTACTATTTTTTCAAAAATGTATTTTGATATCACCAAGTTTGAAATTTACAATTTGATACCACCAAATTATAAACTAAGTGAAATTTAATGCCGACCTCCAACTCCGTTAGTACAAGTTGACGGAAAACCGCTCGTGCGCGCACATGAGCGGTTTTGCGCCCGTTTCCTGAGTTTTTCACCCGTTTCCTGGGTTTTCACCCGTTTCCCACCTTTCTCCCGTCATCCACCTCTCTCCCAAGCCTCCACCACCCCGTCTCCTTCTCCCTCTTCCTCTCTTTTCTTCTCTTCTCCTCTACTTCTCTCGGCTCCGGCTAATTAGTCATAGCTCCCTCGCAGAGGTTCTCCCGCAACGGCGTCGAGGAGACCTTCTGCTCGCCGAAGATAAGGGAGAACATCGAGGATCCCTCCCTCGCCGATGTCTTCTCTCCCCGTGGTGGAAGGCTCACCAGCCTCAACAGCCGAAAGCTCCCCATCCTTCGCTATCTCCAACTCAATGTCGAGAGAGGAGTCCTCTACAGGGTACGTCACCGCTGGACGTGGCCGTGTCCAAATTGTAGGAAACAGAGGCCAAACCGCCTTCAACCATGAGCTGCGCCGCGGTCAACTCCTGGTGGTGCCACAGAACTTTGCTGTCATGAAGCAGGCCGGGAGCGAAGGGTTTGAGTGGATTTCGTTCAAGACCAACGACAACGCCATGACAACGCCATCGACATCGTCGATGGGGAAGAAGAAGAAGAAAGAAGGAGGAGGAGGAGGAGGTGGTTGGTGAAGGGGAAAGAAAACAGAGGAGGGAAAGAAAAGAAGAAAAACAGAGGAGGAGGAGCAGATGCCGGATGAACTCAACGGCGACGAAGTTCCCCACGTGGGTGACGGCGGCGGCTGCGGAGGAGGAGCGGATGCCGGATCGACTTCGAATAAGAAGAAATATCGGTGGAAGAAGAAGCCGGAAGGTACCATCGAGGTGACTTCGGCGTGTTCGGAGTGCGGCAAGAGGTTTTGGTCGTGGAAAGCTCTCTACTGCCACCTCCGGCTGCATCCGGAATGGGCATGAAAGATATGGTAGCTGTGCCCCACGAGATCAAATGCCCCTGGCCAAAACTTCTCCGGCACCCTGCTCATGTAGAACCCCGCCCCCGCAGCATAGGCGCCCATCGCCAGCTCCAGTGCGAGCGCGACATGGCACGAGCGATGCTCCCAGTTTAGAACGAGAGCATGGACCGTGGGTATGAAGCCAAAGAAGCCCGTGGCGAAGAATAGCCTGGCTTGCAAGTGGCGGAAGCCCAGGGTGGAGAATGCTGGGATCAGAAGGATGGTGGCGGTGGCAAGGCCGAGGGCGGAGATGGTGGAGAGGTAGGCGAGGCGAGCCAAGGGGTGGTAGAGGGACATGCAGTGGGAGTGGCATCCCAGGAGGTGCGACACCGAGCTGCATGCGAGGAAGCCCATGGCATCCACCATGAACACTAGCCTCGGCCACCTTGGCGGCAACGGTTGGTACGCTATCGTCGGATCCAACGGCAGAGATTCCTACAAGCATGCATAGTACGAAAAGAGATGCATGGGATTGCCTCAGTGGAGAAGAAGAAGAAGAAAGGAGGAGGAAATGCATGGGCTTTCTCTCTCTTATGTCAGCAAATCGATCACATGAAAACAGTCAAAATTACACTTATAATTGGTTGCCGTCAAATTAACGGCGTCGAGAGTTTGTATTAAAATACATAAATATATAAGTTATATGTATCAAATTACAAATCCCAATCTGGTGATACCAAAGTGTATTTTCGAGAAAGTGCATGGTATCGGAATGCAAAAATCCTAATAGATTTATAGATTTATGACGCCGGTTGGGTTCAAAATCCGGTAAATAAAAGGTGATGGGCGGTGATTTTCATGAATAAAATTTAGAATAAACCGCCGAATATCTGCTAATTTATCAGTATGTTAATTCTTTCTTTGTTCCTCAGTGAACCCTAGAGAGCGTAATGCCGCCGCTACGTTGCGATCCAACGAAACTCCCTCCTGTCACGAAGGGGCAAGGTAATCCATTCACCCATGCATGTCATTGTTGTTCTTTGATGTGATATATATCTCGGCATCTTGTTTGGAGGACTTGCTGTCTTCAATCCAATCCAATCCAATCCATCAGACCCCTTCTTCTTCTTCTTCCCTGTTTTACCCTTGGATAAGCAAAGACCCATTCTTTTTCCTTTTGCTGTTGGATGGATATTGTCAATGTGCTTTTCTATTAGTTTGGTTATTGATCGCCTGGATTTTTTAGTGTTCTGGATCACAAAGTTTGATGAAAAACACAACCAGATACTTCCAGGATGGCAAAGAAGTTTGATAATCATGCCTGGATAAGAAATGATGTAAAACCAATCATCATTTGCATTCTGATAGCGGCCTCGTACTTTAATTAACCAGCCATATGCTGGATGCTACTTGAAAGATGGATAGTATACTCGTATAGTATTGATAATGACTACTGCAATGTGATGGTCCGTCAACATTATGGTCATTTTCATTCGATTCTTTTCATAAAACTTGCCTTCTGCCAAAGCATCTCCAAGAATGTCTCTTCCTTGGTACTCAGTGGCTGTAACTACTAGTTTTAAATCATCTCCTCATCAAGAAGAGATGTACAATAGAATCTTCCGGCTTTCTTTTCTTCTTTTATTAGTTAAGCCTTTTACACTGACTGTTTTGAGTGTGGTGTGGGGGTGGGGTGGGGGGGGGGGGGGGGGATGACCAACGCTTCCAATAAATTTGGGGGCATGGGGATTGGACCCCAAGACCAACTCATTAC
The DNA here is from genome assembly GCA_963920575.1 of Narthecium ossifragum. Taxonomy (NCBI): domain Eukaryota; kingdom Viridiplantae; phylum Streptophyta; class Magnoliopsida; order Dioscoreales; family Nartheciaceae; genus Narthecium; species Narthecium ossifragum. The sequence continues at coordinate 36,651,755 of OY986964.1, forward strand.
CACCACCGCTTATAAACACTTGAGCTTTTCAGGGGCTGTTCCACAGGCTTCATTCATCTCTCATTTATTCTGAAAGTTGTTATTTCTCTTTTTTTCGCAGCATGTTTGGACTACCTGATTCGTGCACTGATGGAAAGTGAGTGTGGATGAAAGCTCAATCATTTACTAATTGTAGTTTTGTTCCTTGATTGATTGAATCTTCTCGGATTTTCTTTTTGGCGTCGTAATTATCTTGCAGGTGTTGTGACTTTGACCGGCAGTGTTACCGGGGTTTACTATGTGAAAGCAAAATTGGACGAGAAACATGGGATAAAAGAGAGGAAATAAAGGATTGACACCCTAAAATGTGTACCTTGATGAAAGGCGGACACCCAGTGTGTTTATTTATATTAGATAGTATCTTGTTAATGAAGCATCTTCGTGTGCAGACAATCAACTGACTTTATGTTTCTACCTAAGAATCATAACAGATTTTTCTATAACCGTTGTTTTGTATTACACGTACACAAAGGTGGATCGTGTCAGTGAATAGCTTTGCAGCTGATGGGTTTTGCATGATGCCCATAACATGTTTTTGGTTTCCAGGACAGGAGGTAAGTAAACTGGATAATGATCCAGATTTCCATCTAACGTTTTATTTTATGCTGCTTTTAATGGCATGAAACTAGACCTTTCTTTTTCTTTTTCTTTTGTCTTTTTTTTACAAGTTAAGCCAAAGGCTACAGATCAAGAAACCCTGCTAAGCCAGAGAACCCTGAAACTAGACCTTTCAAGTACTCTCATCTTTCTGTCATAGGATTTCATCTGGTCGTCAAATTTTGTTATTATCTGTGACTTTGATTGCACTGTTGCTGTTTACTCAAGACAGCTTGCATATGGTGGTATGTTTAGGGCATGTTTGGTTGTAGGATTAGAATTGCAGCCAATCAGTAAAGCTGGAATAAGTCCTCCAATAACTTTATCCCACCACTTACTCTAACATTCTAATCTTAGAAATCTCTAAACCCGGAATAGCCTATCTCGCAACCAAACGCCACCTTAGTCTTTAGAGTTCATGGCCACTAATTGGCGTCTTTGAACATTTTGTTGCTTATTTTGTTTTATCTAAATGCTTTTGTTTTCATGCGATTAGAAATATGTCCTCAGGACTGGAAGAAAAAATATGTCGTTGTTGTGTATTTTCTAAAGATTGCATACCTATACCAGCTAACAGAACTTAATTAAGCTGTATGTTGAACCTTTTTTTCTGATTATATTTCATTGGAGTTTCTGAACACACAAAGTTGCACGGTTGTCATTGACTGAGGTCAAGCCTTGTGGTATAACTCATAATTGAAGACAAGTATTGTAGCAGAACTCCTAATTGAAGAACATCAAAATCCATCTTCTGGTGTCCAAGAAAAGGCATTTTGATGTGGATAACTTGAGCTATTCAGTGGTGACTTCCTGTCCAATTAGGCAACTGCATTTCAGTTACTGCTGGGTTGCAGGAAACTGTGGAGAGGAAGCTGCTAGTTTTTGAAGCAGTTTCAGGTAGGGCGCTCAAAATAAATGAGCGTCTCAAACTCGGCCTCAGGAAAATGCTTGATCAAGCTTGTCTTGAATCTACATGAGCAAAGCTTGATCATTCTTGTTTGACTCGAAATTAATTTCAAGCCGAGCTTGAACATCACTAGGCTTGATCAATCTCGGTTTCTTAGATCTTGATAACTCTGTCTAGTATGCTTTTCATTTTTGCTTTATTTCACTCTTATGCAATAAAAATCATATTATAAAAGTAAGTGAAGTCTGTGATGGTAGAATTGATGTTTGAATTCAAGGAGGGCTTAATCGGTAATTTTAGGCTTGAAATTGGTTTCAAGCCAAGCTTATAGAGTTCGGTGAGTTTACACTTCTGGTTTCAAGTGCTTGGATGATAGAATAGAGATCTTATTTCATTTTCTTCTTTTTATTTAGTTAAACCTTTCATCTCGACTTAGAGTCAAACGTCGACATTTTTAATAAATTTGATGGCTTTGTTGTTGGAACCCAAGGTACTAACTAGTTCCTTTCTTTTGGTTTCTTCAAAAACATTTAAAAATGGGAGTTACCTATTTTACTACTTGGTCATGTGTTTTACATCCATTCTCTAATCTTTACTTTCATAGCATATTCTAAAACTAGTAAGTGAGATCAGACTCGTTCGATAGAGACGAGACGATCAGTAAAAGGACCAATACGTAAATTTGACACAATGGGGGGATTTAAATGCAGCAACAGGGAGTCTGAGAAAAAGGACTTATTATCGAATTCGGATAGAGTTAAGACTGAAGCACCAAAATGGCGCAGGGTAAACGTAAACCTCTTATCGGGAGAGGCAATCGACTTCTTTATGGGAGAGACAATCAAAATTCTCAAGAGGAGAAAACAATCCTAATTGTCATTCTTTAAAAGTCTTCATTACAAACCCTAAAACCTCCTTTTATATGTTTAAGGAGAGACCAATTCATACATTGACTTAAATATGAATTAACTCAATCCAACTAACTAAACTTGGAATTCAAAGAGAAGAAAACCGACTAGAATTAGGAAACCTGTTAAAAATAAAAATATCGATAAACTGCCTAAAAAGAAAAGTTTTTCACAAAAACGGAATTTTAACCCATAAGGAAAAGGAATCTGGAGGTCAAGGTCATTGAAAGATCTTCGATCTCCGATGAATCTTGGCAGGCTCATCGAGCCAGTCGTTTCGACTGGTCGTATGTCCCGATCAGACATCGTGGTCGAAAGTTATGCCTATCCGACGGTCATGGTCGTACGGAGATCTGAGTCGGATGGATGGAGTTCGAATACGACCGGATTGTCTAGGGAGCTGCTCTGGTTCGGACTCAGTCAGTCCTAGATTTGAAATTGGTTCTGTATCACAAAACCCATTAAACCCGAAAATTAACAGCTTTATCTGGATCCAACGTACATAAGACCAGTAGTAGTGTAAACCCATACTCCTCTCACGGTTTTGCATCTCTTATTAATAAATAAATCATAAAAATGTATTAAAAAAAAAGACAATATGAGACCTTAAACTTTTAGAATTTATACATGTTACACTAACAGATGTGTAGACAAAACCCACAACCTTTCTCAAGTTCTATAAATGCCAATTTGTCTCAGACAACAATATATTTGGGTACCATCCAATTGAATCACCATGTACAAAAAAAGCTTGTAAATATGATATACCTTCACCATAAACTACAAATTAATAAATATCAAATCATTTACACAAGCTTAGTCCCTTCCAATATGAAATTTTAGTTACCAACAGTTCACACTTTATCTATTAACACAGGAAAGGATCAAAAAACCAAACAAAGCTGCAATTTTGAGGATGCCAACGTGCTACATCCAATTAAAACCACCAAACAAATTAAAAGCTCTGAGAAACCCAAGATTTGTCGTCGAGGTCCACAAAGCTCTACGCCCGTCGGGACGCCGATCCCGGAGCAATCAGAGCTTGGTTACTCCCGTGGAGCAGCATCCTCTCTCCTCTCCTTCTCTTGCTCCTGTTACCATATATTTCCCGATCTCAGTCCTTCAATTCCACTCGGCCCCTGAGCCTCATCGTCTCGTGCATTCTCCATCACCCCCTTGTCCTCTGTAGCCAAGAAACAGAACAAAAGGAAGAACAAAAATTAGAATAAGGGAAAAAAAATTAGAACCCAAGAATTCAAAAGAAGAGAGATCCGAGTGGTGATTTCGATCATGGGCATCCCTTACTTAGATCGCGACCATGGCTACACGGCCTTCTTCTCTACAGCCCGCCGCCATGCTTCCCCTCCTCGCCTCGCGGCTCCTATCCATCGCCACCAGTGGCGGCTGAAATCGATGGCGGTGGCGTCGGGCCTTCCGCGAGGGCGCCTCCTTCCTCTACTCCGAGTCAAGAAGATGTTCCACATGAATGCCAACAACAATGACGTAATAACTTGGTGAAATTTGCAACTTATGCGACACATAACATCACCCTGTTCAATCAAGTAGATGCTGAATCAGAATCAATTTATCGGACTAATCTTTTAAGATTATTTCTGAAGAGAAGAACACAAAAATAATTTTTGGTTTTTCTCTGATTGTTCACCACAGTCAAAGAGACATGTTATCTAACAACCAAGTGGATAAATGTCACTGATACAGAGTTACATACCCATTCACTTTCCAGTTTAAACTGATCAAGTAAAGCATTCTAATAAATGTATCCTATCAAACAGGTGTTGCCAAATAAACATGGGAACTGAGAGATACCTGTACGTGTCCCAATGTTTTGCATCTCTTTACTGACATCAACACCATCATCGATTCTATCTGGTGGCTGTGACGCACCACCTGCTGCTCCCCCACCTCCGTTATGAAGGTCGGAAGATGATTTTGAGGCACCTTCTGGTATTACAGGCTGAGAAATGGCATTAAATCCAGGAACACGCCACCACGGCTGTGAACCGATCGTTGTTGGCATAGAGCCTGGTAAGTCAGGGTCTACTGTTCCTACATCCTTAGGTCTTGGTTCCATTCTATCACTCCAAACTTCCAACTATGCTTTCATTAACCTATATACGATGAAAAATTTAGATCTTAGAAAATTTGTGGATCCTGAAAGTTAAAAGGAATTGCCTCACAAACCATAAGTGTTTATAAATTTGACACTGTCACCTCGACTATAGGATAAGATTCAAACAAATGCAAACATATCCAATCTAATAGGAAATTAGTCATGCCCACAAGCTGCCCTTGCCATAGTGACAGTCTGTATGCCAAATACCAACTTCAAGAACATGCAAATAAAAAAAAAAGGTGGTGCCAATCAGTCATAACCAAAGAAACATAGTAAACCCCAAATATCCACAAATTCTGCCAAAAAAACATATAAATTTTCCACAAACTGAAGAACACTACAAAATTGCAAGAGCCTAACAGATGAAGGAAGAACTTCGCATGCAACGTAACACAGTCCATAAACAGATGCGATTCCAAAAGCAAAAGAAAGGGAGGAAATAATTCACACTCTTTAGCAATTCAGCAGGAAAAAAACCAATTTAGTAGAGTCATGCATCCACGAACCAATCCCAAATTCACACTCGCAAAGTCCCAAAACACAGATCAAACTCATCACAAACAAACCCACTCAAAAGCCTAGATTACCAACCAGCAAGCAGTCTCCAATAACTTCTCAGCAGCACCAAATCCAATCCACACAAAAAAATACAAAATACACCTTCCCAGCTGATTAACTACCACGCAGAGTTCCTCCAGTAACCCTATCAAATTAGAACTCAAAACCTAAACAAAGAATCCGAATCCACGAAGCACTAAAAGAGATCGATCGAACTACTCACCCATCGGAATCCATCCTTAAATCCAAACACTTCGATATCTACTAAAACTAAAACCAAAATAAAAAGTACTCTTTCCGCTATAAAAACTCTTTTTTATTCCCAATAGGATAGAAACAGTACTATCCTCCCATTTCCGCGAGGTCATTTATTGTTGTTCGAATAAGTTACACTCGCCGGAATGCCGCCCCTCCCTCCCTCTCTCTCTCTCTCTCTCTCTCTCTCTCTCTCTCTCTCTCTCTCTCTCTCTCTCTCTCTCTCTCTGTCAACAAACAAAAGACCCCCCTCCCTCCCTTCTTAACTTGTTCTTCCATGATGTCGTTGCCATTTGGTCAATAGTGAATGGTGATGAAGCTTTGGTCACTGCAACCAATTATCAAAGGGTTGGTAAGAAATTTCTGGATACTGCTGGCAAGAAATTTCTGGATTTCTCTTATCATGAAAACAGATGAAGAACAATTACAGTGCTTTCTCCTAGATGCTGCTGGCAAAAAATTTCTGGATTTCTCGTCATGAAAACAGATGAAGAACAATTACAGTGTTTTCGCCTATAAAAACAGTGGAGAAAAGAAATATAGGAAGATGCAATCTTCTGAATTCTTGCCTGGCCCTCGCTCTTCGATTAGAACAGGACCAGCCATGATTTCCAAAAATAAGAAGATGGTTCTCTTCAAAAATCAAGACTTTCGTACTTAGAGGATTCATCTAAGTCTTCAGCTTTCTATACATCTGGATGTTCGCAATTCAAGAAAAAAGATATGATATGATATGATCTTTCCCAAGTCCAATAAATCAGAGGGAAATTCATGCTATTATCAATGGTTTATTCCAAAAGAAAAGAATCAAAAGGCACTTACCTGATCGATTCATGGTTTGGAAATAAAAAAAACTAAGAAAACAACAGGGAAAAAACCCAGAAAATAATAGATTCCGTACCTTTCTGTGAAAAAACGCAGAAGCTTCAGCAAAGCCCAATGGATCGGATAATAGAGGTTTCAAAGGACCATCGAGGCAAAACAGCAAGAATAGGAGGATCTTAACGGAGCAAATCTTCACCCGCGAGGAGGGATTGAGAGAAGGGGCGGAGAGAGAGAGAGAGGTGGTCTGCGAGATGAGGAGCGTCCGGAATCGGTGGCGGAGGAGCGGCGAAGAGAGAGAGAGAGAGAGAGGTGGTTTGCGAGAGAGGAGCGGTAAAGAGAGAGGGAGGCAGTTGGCGAGAGGGGACGGAGGAGCATCGGGAGAGAAGAAGGAAGGGAGAGGGGAACGGGCTATCGGGTAGATTTTAGGGGGGCGTTTAGTCGGTGGAATCGTGATGCACGTATCGTAGATGTATCACGTGTGCATGCATCGGCATAGCAGAATAATTTATTTGGTCGTCAACCAATGATCATATATTAATGTTACATATATTACTTTTTCACTGCATCTCAATCACTACCAACCTCGAAAAAATTCAACCAAATATCCAACATTCAGTCAAAAAGTGGATTTTTATAGTGTGAATGTGGTGTGACGAGTTGATGCATCTGAAATTTGGCATATTTTGAAGGCTAAATATGCGATTTAACCGAGTAAAGTTGTTATTGATATCCACGGTCGAATTAAGATCCAACGGTTGATATTCTCCACTGTGGCCCCTCGGATCCATCATTGTTCCTTCCCTTTTAAACGCAAACGCAAACCCTAACCCTAGTCTCACAACCTCCCCCAAAGTAACGCGAAAGGCGAGTGATAGGTGGTAATAGGTGGTGGTGACCGACGGCCTGTGTTCCTGTCCACTAGCGGTACGTTGTAATGTCTATACTCCTCTATCTTTGTATATATGAAGTTTCTTCTTCTGATCAGCAATTTGCCATCAACTATAGAATCAAAAAGCTTTGGGTTTAGGAGCAGGAGCTGGCTTGGGCAAATCTTAGAAACTTGTTAGTAATTTGTAGACATAGGTAATCAGAGATTGATACGATAAATTCCCTAAAGGGCATCTTTCTGGTTTTGCGCTTCTTGAGATAGCTATGCTTTTGCTTTCACCTTTTTTTGTGGCTGCGTTTTCATGTTTTTTTCCCAGTGGTGGAGGAACCATTCTGATCTGGTTGGCAATGGCTTGTGTATCGTATTCTCTATGTCAAGTGAGTTTTATAAGTGCTTGGTGTCTATGCTTTTAGATATGCATATAACGCTAATACAATCCAGCATGTATATATTGCTGAGGATAGCAATTGTATGCCTTTTGCATCCCTTCTTGTCTGATGATAGATTGATATTTGGCGTGTTATTTTGATTATGCAAGGAAGTGTGTTTTGGTTGCTCCATCTGCTATGTCCCCAAATTCTGAAAGAGTGCAGCTTCTGCTTCTATAAGGTGGTGCTTTGACCAGTTGGTCTACAATCGCGGAGATTTATGATTTTAACAGAGATATGAATGATATATGGTCACCATATCCACAATGATATGGACTATAGTGAGAGTAATACTTGAACCCCAGTGGTTATTTTATTCCTAATAATGGATAATCAATCCTTCAATGAGAAAAGCGAAGTACTAATTAGTGAACTTATGGTATATGATGATTATATACTTCTTTTCACATCTGAAAATATATGAAATTTTGCGCATGTGACAAGGCAAGGCCCTAAAAATTACAAAGGAAATACTGCATTAAGAGGCTCATTTACTCTGAATTAAACAGAAAATGGAAATATGATGCAGGGATCCTGGGTAGAAATAGGCAATTTTTTGGCCCTGACTCTTGTGATTGTTTTTCACCTCGCGTTGCTCAGTTTAATGCTTAAGTTGAATGCTCGAGTTTACACTAAAGTATGTGTCTCTTTTGTGACATGGAATGAGTCTTTGCTGCAGGAATATGATGGAGATGAAGCATGTCCTCCTGATTCGTGTTACCGCAGGTGGGGGCTAATGCTTCATCTCTTTCTCTGCCAGTATAGTTTCCTTGGCTTTTAAATGACTTAACAATCTGAACCTGTAGGCTTTGTGTTTGGTGCATTATTGGCCGACTCCGTCGGAACCGAGACCATGCTCGGCTTATATGATCAAATTCTCCGTCCGAAAAGGGTGCGTAAAAGCTCTTCTGGAGCACATGGCCCTTCGTGAATCTCTGACATATTGAACATGCAAAACAAACGTGTAATTATTGGCTTATCTGGAACTGCATGAGTAATTGCCGTTGAGTATTAGGACATTTTGCATCTTAAAATCATGAGTTAGCACTGAGCTTACTAGCCAAGACTCTGTAAGTTGAATCTAAACAGAATTGCTAAGTGGTTTACTGTTGCCAGGAATGTTTGGATTGGTACCATGGTGATGGGATGGGGATTTTGGCACGTATTTTGTAATTATCCTAGCCTTTTGGGCTGGATCTTGGGAGATACGTGTTTTACTGTGTCTGTTGACAAGTGCAGGGGAGTTAAAGAGGTTGTTGAGCGATTCTTTGATTGCTGGTGGGATTGTTAATAGTGGGGCTCCATGGGTTGAGTCAGCAGCCATTGATCTGGTCTATTATAGGGAGCTTTGTTAATTTTTACTTATTGTAGATGCCCCCACTCCTTGAATGTGCAGCGGATTTTGTAGCTAGAAATGCCAGGGCTCTGACTGATGTTTTGGATGGTCAGAACCTGTCGATGGGTTTTGGATTAGTTGGTAGGATGTAGTCTAGCGGTTTTTTTTTTTTTTTGGATGAGATGAGCCATATGGCTAATTATTTACACAAAGGAACCTGTTATATCAAGCAGTTGTCTAACAGCCCCATCCTTTGACTCACAAGACCAAGTGAGCAAGATCTTAGTCCTACGACATGCTCGACGACACCATCGGCTCTCACATTACACCCTCTAGAGAGAGTAGAGATGTAGAGGAACAAAACAGAATAAAAAAGTAGAACATGTAACAAGATGTTCTTTGCCATGTTTTCTAAGTAAGGGTTCAGAATTCTAACCGCAGATAAGGAATCAGTCCCTATGATCAGGTTTCTCAAACCAAGATACTTTGCTCTCCTCATGGCCTCCAAAATTGCTTTTATTTCGCCTTCAAGGACTGAACCTACAACAACTAGCCTTGTCCATGCCCAAGCCTCCGTCCCATCTTCTACTAGGCCAACGATGCCTATGACTGCCTCCACGGAGCAGGGATCAACAGACACATCCGTTTGTACTACATGAGCTCCTCTCCTATTGATGTTCTTGACTGGCATATTAGAGTTCTTGCTATCTTAGCCTTAGTAGCTCTTTCACCCCTCGTCGTATCTTGCATGCTAATATGTTGATCGAATCTCCCTTCTCTGTAAAAACTATGGAGTTGCGATCTTTCCAAATGAGCCTCATACCATATCCTAGAATTTCTTCTTCTTCTTTTTTTTTTTGATTAGTTGAGCCAAAGGCTGGGTTACCATATCCCATATCCCATATCCCAGAATTGCTTTGATCTTTTTAGGCCTCTTTCCAAGTAGCAGGTTAAATATGAACTGAACAATCACATATATGATCAATTAGACATACTGGAAGTCATGATGCATATGCAAAAATAGCACTATTAAATTGAGATGCAAATCATAAGTAGCACAATAATAGCCGAATGCTATATACAAACATAAACACCCACGAAGCAAGAAAGAAGCCAATATGCAATGACATAGTTTTGATAATGACTACTGCAATGTGATGGTCCGTCAACATTATGGTCATTTTCATTCGATTCTTCTCATAAAACTTGCCTTCTGCCAAAGCATCCAAGAATGTCTCTTCCTTGGTACTCAGTGGCTGTAACTACTAGTTTTAAAGCATCTCCAAGAATGTCCCATTCCTCGTGCAAACCAAACATACTTTCTTTTCTTCTTTTATTAGTTAAGCCTTTTACGCTGACTGTTTGTGTGTGGTGTGTGTGTGTGGTGGGGGGGGGGGGGGGGGGGGGATGACCAACACTTCCAATAAATTTGGGGGCATGGGGATTGGACCCGAGACCAACTCATTACCACCACCGCTTATAAACACTTGAGCTTTTCAGGGGCTGTTCCACAGGCTTCATTCATCTCTCATTTATTCTGAAAGTTGTTATTTCTCTTTTTTTCGCAGCATGTTTGGACTACCTGATTCGTGCATTCATGGAAAGTGAGTGTGGATGAAAGCTCAATCATTTACTAATTTTAGTTTTGTTCCTTGATTGATTGAATCTTCTCGGATTTTCTTTTTGGCGTCGTATTTATCTTGCAGGTGTTGTGACTTTGACGGGCAGTGTTACCGGGGTTTACTATGGGGCTGTTTGGCAGCCTGGGATCCGGTGGGATCCAAGGGATGCGCGGATCCCATGGACGGGATCCGCGCGTTTGGATTGCCGTCGGATCCCAGTCGGATCCCAGTCGGATCCCATTTTCGGCCGTTTTTGGAATCCGAGGGGCGGATTCTGGATTCCGGATCCTCCCCTTGCCAAACGGACCCTATGTGAAAGCAAAATTGGATGAGAAACATGGGATAAAAGAGAGGAAAAAGGATTGACACCCTAAAATGTGTACCTTGATGAAAGGCGGACACCTAGTGTGTTTATTTATATAGTTAATTGTCATTAACCCCATTTTAACAAGAAATATCATTAAAAACCCCATCAGGTTACGTTTTAAGTTTAAAACCCCATCAGTGATGAGCTGTGGCGTATTAATGATAGAAATGTCTAAAATAACATTATTTGGCAATGGTAGCATCCTTATTGCGTTGTCTCGCCTTCCGTCGTCTCGCGTTCCCTCGTCTCGTCTTCCTTGGATGATCCACCGCACACGTGCCATCGGCTCTTGTTCCTCAGTCGTTCACGGTCGACGATGTTTAGTTGATGTCGTCTTCCTCCGACGAACTAACTCGCGTCAGCGAGTTGTTTGTAGTTGTCGTCGTCGTCCTTTGAGGATCATTCGCCGTCTTCTTCGAGAACCCTAGCACGTGGACGCCTGCTCGTTCCTTCTACCTCGTAAGTATTACGATTCTTAATTTGTATTTTGGATGTTTTATTCCGTGGTTATTTTGCTGTTGAGATCGTTGATTAGGTTTTTATTGTTGATTTATTGGTCACTTTCTTCAGTATTATTGTGTGATCTTATTTGTTTATTTGGTTGATTTTCTTTCGGTTTCTACTTCTAATGCATTGTAATCCAAGGTTTGCATTCTCGGTTGACATGTGGTGTGTACAGGATCATAATATGTTGGACAAGTTGCTGTTGTTCTGGCTTGATATGTGGTTGAGCTTGTTCCATAGCTGATACTATTCCTGCCAATGCTGATCTATACTGTTGTGTACCCTGAAAGATGAAAATGACACTCACAAAGCTGAAAATGAACACTCAAAGATGAAAATGAATATGAAAACGAACTCTCAAAGATGAAAATGAACACTCAAAGATGAAAATGAACAGATGAGTATGAAAATGAATACTCAAAGATGAAAATTTACAGTCAAAGATGAAAATGAACACATGAAGATGAAAATGAGCACTCAAAGATGAAAATGAACACATGAAGATGAAAATGAATACTCAAAGATGAAAATGAACACATGAACATATGAAGATGAAAATGAACACACAAAGATGAAATTGAAGCTCACAAAGATGAAAATAACATCCAAAGATGAAAATAACAGCCAAAGATGAAAATAACAGCCAAAGATGAAAATGAACACTCAAATATGAAAATGAAACCTCAAAGATGAATATGAAAGTGAATGATCAAAGATGAAAATGAACACAAAAAGATGAAAATGCAACAAATCAAGTACAATAATTGATGCATTATCATATTTTTTCTTTTTTAAGGGTTTTATGTGATTCGAAACATATTACTAAACCCTAAAATGCATTGCAGTCAGATTCATGAAATCAACATAATAGAAATGGACTTGGAAGCATAAATCGAAAAGATGAAAATGAATATCAAACATAAGAATCAAAACTTTCCTTCTTCTCCTTTCTCTTAGGCTTCGTCACATCCTTCACCGATCTTGAGGAAGTCTGAAATCGGGAAAATGAAAATGAATCTTAAAGATAAATCCATCGGAAACTATAGGTAAATGGAAAAGAATCGAAACTTACCTTTTTTCCCTTTGTTTTAGGCATCTTTGCACTCTTCACCATCGTTGACAAAGTTTGAAAAAGGGTTTTCTGGTTGACGAAGATAAAAATGGAGCTCAGGGGGTGCTTGTGAAGACTTCGGAGTCGATGAAGACTTCGGAGTCGATGGAGAAGTCGGAGTCGATGGAGACACCGGAGTCGATGGAGACGCAGGAATCGATGGAGTCGATGGAGACGCCGGAGTCGATGGAGACGCCGGAAGCATGCGACGGAGCGATCTCGACGGGTGAAAGATGAAAATGGCAAATGAAACGGCGAGAGGAGAGGAAAATGAAACGGCGTCGACCGGTTTGGGGAATGAAACATCGTCGAGCGGGAGGAAAATGAAACGCCGCGGGAAGGGCAAACACGTCTTATTTAGGCGTTTTGGGGTTTTTGCCCTAGAAAGAAGAAGCCAGGGGTTTTTACCAAAATCGGTGGGGTTCTGGACGATTAGGGAGGCTAATATGGTGTTATAACCTAATACCCCATGAAAATAACACTCATAAAGATGAAAATGCATGAGAAAGATGAAAATGACTGTCAGAGATGAAAATGAAATTGGGAAAGATGAAAATGAACACACAAAGATGAAAATGAACACACAAAGATGAAAATGAACAGACGAAGATGAAAATGAATGACACAAAGATGAAAATGCTTGTAATTTTGATCTTTCTGGTATGAATACATCTTAGACATCAGATACCAGTGTAATGTAACTGTATCTTTGTATTTACAACTTGAAAATACAATAAAGAACTTCATCCTACTTACTCTAACATACTAATCCTAGAAATCTCTAAACCCAGAATAGCCTATCCCGCAACCAAACGCCATCTTAGTCTTTAGAGTTCATGGCCAATTGTCTTTGAACACTTTGTTGTTTATTTTGTTTTATTTAAATGCTTATGTTTTCATGCGATTAGAAATATGTCCTCAGGACTGGAAGAAAAAATATGCCGTTGTTGTGTATTTTCTAAAAGATTGCATATCTATACCAGCTAACAGAACTTAATTAAGCTGTATGTTGAACATTTTTTTCTGATTATATTTCATTGGAGTGTCTGAACACACAAAGTTGCACGGTTGTCATTGACTGAGCTCAAGTCTTGTGGCATAACTCATAATTGAAGACCAGTCTTGTAGCAGAACTCCTAATTGAAGAACATCAAAATCCATTTTTTGGTGTCCAAGAAAAGGCATTTTGATGTGGCAGACTTGAGCTATTCAGTGGTGACTTCCTGTCCAATTTACGCAACTGCATTTCGGTTACTGCTGGGTTACAGGAAACTGTGGAGAGAAAGCTGCTAGTTTTTGAAGCAGTTTCAGGTAGGGCGCTCAAATTAAATGAGCGTCTCAAAATAAGCTGCTACATGAATGGAAGCATACCTGCTGCTGCATGGGCTTCCTTCCCGCTTGTAAACCTGTAATATTAATCACTCTTTCTTATTTGTTTTTGTTTGCGTACAAGTAGACTGTATTATTTGTAAGCAGCTAGCTCCTTCTCGCAGGTCCCTTCAGGGCAACTGCATCTCCGGGAGTATACCCCTGGAGCTTGGAAAAATCGGCGCACTCGAAAACCTATGTTTCTTCATCTCCTTGAGGCAAGAGACCTCCTCTGTTTTTTTTAACTGAAGTGGCTAAGCAGAGGAAGGAGACACAGGAGGTGAGATGGGTGGTGCGCGCGGCGAGGATGTCGGGGCACATGCCGGCGACGCGGCGGATGTCTAGCGTGGACAATCTGATATGGCGGAGTAGGGCGACGGAGGAGAGGAGGAGCCGCGAGCGTCGGGAGACGGCGCGTGCGAGGTCGCCATGGTCGAGGCGGGCCTCGCAGAGGAGGAAGGAGACAAAGGAGGTGAGATGGGTGGCGGCGCGCGCGGCGAGGATGTCGGGGCACATGCCGGCGACGCGGCGGATGTCCAGCATGGACAGTCCGATATGGCGGAGTAGGACAACGGAGGCACGAAGGTCGTCGATGGGGGGGGGGCGGCGGGTAGAGACGGAGGAGAGGAGGAGCCGCGGGCGCTGGGAGACTGAGGCACGGAGGTCGTCGAGGTGGGAAGGAAGGAGAGGAGGGGAGAAGGACGTCGGAATCCATCGTGACTGCGAGGCACTCTCATCTCTTGTCAAGGTGATGAGAACCATAAGACGTAAATTCAAAACATGTCTACTAAGGAGTTGACGTCGTAAGTCCAAGTTACGTATTTAATTTGAATTTGTTCGTCTTCGGTTTGAATACGTAGCTCGCACTTACGACTTCACTTATGGGTTTTAAAAAATGAAAGGCGTGGTCAAACGAGTCATATCCACATCAATATTTTCTCCACATGTATATATTAATAATATTTTATTAAAATAATATTATTTTAAAAAAATCCCCTCTTCCTTGTGGATATTGGTAGACATATACCAAAAAATACTACGCTTAACCGGTACTATCAGGCTTCAACTACCATAATCCATCAGTAGAGAAGAACCAAACCCCATCACTAAACTAATAATCGGTACCGTGACCCTGAACATGGGGAAACCCAACAATAAAAATCTATGGAAAAGCCTTCGAATCCATCAAAACAATGACATTTGTGGGTTAAAATCGAATAATAGCAACGATAGACATGAAATATAGATGATTAAGACACAAAATAGGGTGGACTTCATAAGATTTACATCATGTTTGGTTTGCACAAGGAATCGGGAATGGAATGGGATTAGGAATGAGAATGATGCATCATGTTTGGTTTGCACGAAGAATGGGATTAGGAATCATGTTTGAAGATGTTTGGTACATAAAAATAAGTGCGGTAATGGAATGAGAATAGGATATAAATAATCAAGTTATATTATAACTGTCATTCCGTCGAGAATGGAATGGAGGATTCTGGGCTATTAGATGGGATTGTCTCATTCCCAACTTGTCAAGAATGAACCATTATATTCCCAACTTTAATGTTTAATCAAACAACGGAATATGATTTGATCGGGGATTTGACCATTCCATTCCCGACATGTATGTCCAACCAAACATGCCGTTAGGGTTTCAAGAGGTCAAATGATGGAATGACAGAAAGAGGGATGATAAGTTGGTGGTAGGGGAGGGGGAGTGCTTGGGTTGAGAGGAGGTTGTTTGCTAGCTTGCCGGAGAAGGAGAGTGCCACCCGTCGGAGATCGGTGGTCCTTTGCCGGAGATGAGAAGGGGTAATAGTGTGCTCACTACACCACGCTAAGCATGGCACCACGCTAAGCACGGTGGATGGAGGAAATTAGTGTTGTGTGTGGTGTTAATTAACAAGGGCAGTTATAGCCCCGGGCTTAACTAATAATAATAAAAAGACAAGGGCAGTTTGGGTAACTATATTTCTATAGTGTGGTGCTGCGAGTAATTTAGAATGGTGTGTTGATAAATGTGGTGTGGCGAGTTGATTTGGTGCGTGGCTGGATCTGAAATTTGGCATATTTTGAAGGTTAAATATGCGACTTAACCGAGCAACGGTCGAATTAAGATCCAACGGTTGATGCTCTCCACTGTGGCCCCTCGGATCCATCATTGTTTCTCCCCTTTTAAACGCAAACCCTAACCCAAGTCTCAAACCTGGTGCTTCAACATCTCTAGCCGACATTTTGACAGATGGGGGCTAATGCTTCATCTCTTTCTCTGCCAGTATAGTTTCCTTGTCTTTTAAATGACTTAACAATCTGAACCTGTAGGCTTTGTGTTTGGTGCATGCTCGGCCTACGACGTCGGAAACGAGACCATGCGCAGCTTATATGAGCAAAACTTCTACCCGATAAGGGTGCGTGGAAGCTCTTCTGGAACACATGGTCCTTCATGAATTTCTGACATATTGAACATGCAAAACAAACGTGTAATTATTGGCTTATCTGGAACTGCATGAGTAATTGCCGTTGAGTATTAGGACATTTTGCATCTTAAAATCATGAGTTAGCAGTTAGCACTGAGCTTGATCTGTTTTCATTTACTAGCCAAGACTCTGTAAGTTGAAGCTAGACAGAATTGCTAAGTGGTTAACTGTTGCCAGGAAAGTTTGGATTGGTCCCATGGTGATGGGATGGGGATTTTGGCAGGTATTTTGTAATGATCCTAGCCTTTTGGGCTGGATCAATTTTAAAACCTGAATCAGACATGCTCAACAAACTTTTATGATGATTAGTTACGCAAATTTTTACACTTTGGTCTTATCTTCTCAGTTCAGTGTAGGATATTCATAAATTATGTTTTGAGGTAGGTGAGATTCACAATAAAGCTTTTCCAACATGGTTCTTCTGATAAATGTGTGAATAATAAGCTTATCAGATTATTGGCACTAAATTCCTTTTCAACTTTCTCTAGTATATCGCATTTGATATTTCATCAAATACCCACTGAAAACATGTGATATACTTGCGACCTTGACAGTGGTAAATAACTCGAATAAAGCTGTAATGATCAATTCAAACCCTGATTGCATTGGGTGGTAGGTGCTGCAGCTCCACTGTGTCTGTATGTTAAGCGAGTAGGTGGACAATTACATGCAGACTTGTATTAGTTATCTTGTAGGTTATAATGGGAATAGATACTTACTGGTACTTGTGCTAACATAGGAACCTACAACCTAATTTATAAGGAGAAGTTAAGGATAGGCCCTGCTGTGAACGAACTGAGGTTTTATAGGGTTTTCAGGACTGCTATATGCACACCAAAAGAAGTTGAAGAAAGAACATATATTTCTTTGTTTCCTTCGATTATACTCCTTGCATAAATTGGCTAACTCTAACTTGACATATGACTTGCAGAAATTCATCTGTGCCATGAGAGTTTCTAATGTGTTTGTTTTAAACATGGACATTTGTGGTTATGTGAACCTCTAAGTTATTATGGTCTCTCTATTTACAAAAGATGCCAGTATTATCCTATAATATACAAATAAGAAACAAGTGTTTGCCAGCTTGGATTGCATTAGTTGCCGTGCCTTTTATGCTTTCGTGCCCTTGTTAGTTAGTATACGTACACGAGGTGATATTTCTGTATCTTTTTCAGTCTCAGGCCTCTGGCAATGAAGCAACGGGATGGAACGCAGGAAACATAAATTCTCTCGTCTTATCTAGTAAGTTCAACATTATGACTCATTGCACAAAGATATGCTCTGATTAGGTCGGAGACTGGAAGGTTTACGTGTGTGGGTTAGGATTTTAGCTTTTTGGGAAAGTGAAGAAGGGCAAGTAGGGAGGTTTTGAACATTAGATGGGGCTGGATGTGATTTTTTATATGATGCACTATCATCAAAATATCTCAAATCCGAGCCAGTACCTATTAATTGGTTGAAACAAATTATTTTGGGATCGTTTTAGCCATAGTGGATAGAAATGGTCTGAAAAAGGGCGAAAGGGGACTGATATTGTGTGAGATTCCTTTCTGGCCAGATTTCGGTCCACTCCCATGAAACCTAACTGTTATAACTGAAACTGAAAACCATGATCTGGAGAACCTTATAGCTCAGATTGACTTCCCTCACAACCATGGTTTACAATGTGAGTTCAGGTGCTAAGGCTCTGCTAGGAATTAAGCTTGTGTGGCTGGCAAAGGCACTCAATCATTTAAAATGTGAGTCTGTCAGTAAAAATGCTTCACATTTAGAGCGGGTAATAATCTCTCTTTTGTAGCACATTAATCAGTAAAAAATGTGAGTAAAGTGCCTGACATAAGGAGAAGACAATGATCTGTCATAGATACCTTATGGAGACTTTGATTTGCCAAATGTAGATACCTTTTGTAGCACATTAATCAGTAAAAAATGTGAGTAAAGTGCCTGTCATAAGGAGAGGACAGTGATCTGTCATAGATACCTTATGGAGACTTTGATTTTCCAAATGTATATGGCGTGCCAACATGCATTTACCAGAACCCCTAATCATGGCCATCACTAACAGATAGGTTCAGACTTCCACATCATCTTATTCTTACACAGGCACGGATATCTGAAACTTTGCATGCTGTTCGGTGTTGTAAATGAGAAATGAAGTTTGACACTATTAACCATGCATATGTCCTTTAATTGTAGTACCATTGCACTTTTTCAGCATGTTGGCCATGAAATTAATGATCACAGAACAAGTATGAATAGGCTTTTCTTATGTTCTCAATCCTTGTCTAGGACCATTTATGGTTATTGCTTGGTTTGTTCTTGGGGTTGAAAATTTCTAATGTTTTTAGACAAGCAGTTTTTCTATCTTCCCGTACACAATCGCATTGTACTCTTTCAACTGGTGGAGTGTTTATGGTGAATATGAGTTTAAGCTCATCATTCTGCACAGATCCCTCACTCGGATTGCCTCCTTTTTGAACTGCAATGCAGAATCTGTTGTAGGTTTGGCATTGAAACAGTTTTATTTATGTGGGTAGACTTAACCGTGCAGTTTTTCTGTCATTCCTAACACAATCACATGGTACTCTTTCAACCGGTGGAGTGTTCATTGTGGATATTAGTTTAAATTCATCATTTTGCTCAAACTCCTCACTTTGATAGCCTCCTTTTTGAGCTGTGATTCAGATTCTGTTGTAGTTTTGGGCCTCGAAACAGTTCTATTTTTAGGTTTCTATCGGAAGAAAAGGTTTGCAGGACCTGAACTCTAAATTCTGTTTTCAAGGTAAAAAAAGTAGTCGACATTAAAGAAAAAGCAGGATGGTGATACAACCCCTGGTCTGATCCGAAGATCAAGTGAGTTCGACGCAGACCAACAAAATCATATTCAACCAGTTTTTGATCTCTGGTTGGAGGCAAAAATAGCAGCAGAGGTAATTATTATTTATCTTCTTTTTGCCAAAATTTTGGAAATTTACTTCCTACATGTTCTGCAGTTATCATCTTCAGTATCTTCCCACACTTCAGCTCATTGACTTTGGTATTCTCCTGTCGGATTGCAGTTATCATCTTCAGTATCTTCCCACACTTCAGCTCATTGACTTTGGTATTCTCCTGTCGGATTTCCTTAGGTTCGTGGTTCCTGTTGATATCAATAACAACTTTACTTGGTTAAATCGCATATTTAACCTTCAAAATATGCTAAATTTCAGATCCCAGCATGCAACCACACACCAAATCAACTCGCCACACCACATTCACACTATAGAAATCCAATTTTTGACTGAATATTGGATAGTCGGTCACCACCACCTATTACTCGCCTTGGCCGCCTCGGTGATACCCTGGTGTACCGCCTCGCTGATACCCTGGAGTACCATGGCTACCAGCAACTCTCTCTCCATATCCTTCTTCTGCATCTCCTCCTCCTCGGCCTTCGCCTTCTTCATCTTCTCCTCGGCCTTCACCATCTTCTGCTCCTCCGCGGTGTCCACCATCTTCTGCTCCTCCGCGGTGCCCGCCTTCTTCTGAAACTGTTTCTCCTCAGACTTTGCGAAAACTTTTGTGAAAAGGTAGCTTGTCCCATAGGCCATGATGCCCATACTTGACATGACATTAAAGGCATGCTCATACCTTTTCTTTTGATAGCGACAAATGCAGGGATCCTTAATATTAGGACCCCAGAAACCTGGACATCATTTGTAGAAAATTATTCCAAGATATGCAGCATGTTATATAGTAACAAGCTGCTAATGTGTTAGGGTTATATCAGATGATCTTTTCGCCGAGATAGAGATTAGTGGTGTACTGTTACCATCAATTTTTATAGCTCCTATAAATACCCCCTTTGAGTGCCCGTTCTCGCCTAAGGGCTCTGTCACCTGTCCCGATCAAGAGAGAGAGGGGGGAGGAAGCGACCGTGGCGGGTTGTCCGCTTGTAGAGCTCGACTGCGCTAGTAGAGCTAAAGGACGACGGCGGCTGGGCTTCCTGCTTGGCGACGACGAGGAGAAAGGTAGGGAACTACCATGTGTAGGTGTTGCGTAGTAGGGGTGTACAACGGGTTGGGTAACCCGTTTCGATCCGAAAAGTTAACCCGACCCGAACCTTAACGGGCGGGTCATAAGGTAGTCGTAAACGGGTCGGGTCTGACCCGACCTGTTACAATAATACCGGGTCGGGTAATTGTTGTTTAAGTTTTTGCTTAACGGGTAACCCGTTTTACCCGTTTAGAATAAAGACTATTTATAAATTACAAGTATATATATATATTATATCTAATTAATTTCCAAGTTAATTGAAACTTGGAACTTACATTGGAAACTTTATTTCTCCATGTGGCACAACTTAGATTTACGTGTTTATGTTGTTTGAATTTTGGATTAATAGATTGTAATTTAAAACTTTATATTTATTCATGTGGTACTAATAATGGGTTAATGGGTTACATGTACCTGTTGACCCGTTAACCTGTTAACCTGTTGATAATCAACAGGTTTTAACGGGCGGGTCATAAGGCCCTCAAAAATTAACGGGTCGGGTCCGACCCGATCCGTTAACCTGTTGACTCGACCCGTTGTACACCCCTATTGCGTAGTGATGGATTTTTTTTTGAGGTTTTTGCTTCCCTTGTCGGATTTCCTTGGGTTCGTGGTTCCTGTTGACGTTCTTCCTCCTCTATGAGCTTAGGTTTAATCGATGTTTTGCTTCTTGGCATCAGTGGTTGTTCTATCAATTGTGATTGAGTGCTTAGTTTTCTGCTGGTTGTTTGGATCGATGCTTGACTGGTTGTTTGAAATGCATAGCAACCTGGCAAGTAATGTTATTTGTCTTGGGCTCGACAGATCTGGGCTCGACCCGATTAGCACAGAAATAAAAATTCCAAGTTTGGTTCCATGCCTACATTCTCCCCTTGGACGTCTCGGACGTGCCATTTCAAGATTCTCTTTTCAACAGTAAACTAAAAACTTATCTAAGTAGCAAGCCTAATTACATAATTCGCGGCAAAGATATGCTTCGTACAGCTCAAATCAAATAGTGCCAACTGTGCACAGATATCATGGACAGAAGACATACATCATTATTTGCAGTCAAGTCAGTCTCATGATGCAAAACACCAACAGATTCACATGACATTTCGCATGAACTCATAAACCAATACAGCAAAAATTCAGCTTTCTAGATGAGCAAAATAGGAGTACTACAAACACTGTACCTTCAAACCATAATGGATCTTAATTCGACCGTTGATATCAATAACAACTTTACTTGGTTAAAACGCATATTTAACCTTCAAAATATGCCAAATTTCAGATCCAAGCATGCAGCCACACACCAAATCAACTCGCCACACCACATTCACACTATAGAAATCCAATTTTTGACTGAATGTTGGATAGTCGGTCACCACCACCTATTACTCGCCTTGGCCGCCTCGGTGATACCCTGGTGAACCGCCTCGCTGATACCCTGGAGTGCCATGGCTACCAGCAGCTCTCTCTCCATATCCTTCTTCTGCTTCTCCTCCTCCTCGGCCTTCGCCTTCTTCATCTTCTCCTCGGCCTTCGCCATCTTCTGCTCCTCTGCGGTGTCCACCATCTTCTGGTCCTCTACGGTGCCCACCTTCTTTTGAAACTGTTTTTGACTTTGCCAAAACCTTTGTGAAAAGGTAGCTTGTCCCATAGGCCATGATACCCATACTTGACATGACATTAAAGGCATGCTCATACCGTTTCTTTTGATAGCGACTGATGTAGGGATCCTTAATATTAGGTCCCCAAAAACCTGGACATCATTTGTAGAAAATTATTCCAACATCTGCAGCATGTTATATAGTAACAAGCTGCTAATGTGTTAGGGTTATATCAGATGATCTTTTCGCCGAGATAGAGATCAGTGGTGTACTGTTACCATCAATTTTTTGGTTACCCAATCGGTCGGAAGTCCAGAACCTGGAACAATCAAACATTCAACTATTAGAAAGGAAATTAAGGGGAGTACAACGTGGGAAGAGGAGGGGAAGACAGGGAGGTTTAGCATAGGAGGAAATCACAGTTATCAATCAAACCAACACCTCAGCTGAAACTCAATCGGTCAAGTTTAAGGGCAGTGAAGAAAACTCCAAACGACAGTAGAACTCTACTGCTATGATCAAGTTTAGGCGAGATGATAGCAGTAGAGTTCTACTGTCGTTTGGAGTTTTCTTCACTGCCCTTAAACTTGACCGATTGAGTTTCAGCTGAGGTGTTGGTTTGATTGATAACTGTGATTTCTTCCTATGCTAAACCTCCCTGTCTTCCCCTCCTCTTCCCACGTTGTACTCCCCTTAATTTCCTTTCTAATAGTTGAATGTTTGATTGTTCCAGGATCTGTACTTCCGACCGATTGGGCCACCAAAAAATTGATGGTAACAGTACACCACTGATCTCTATCTCGGCGAAAAGATCATCTGATATAACCCTAACACATTAGCAGCTTGTTACTATATAACATGCTGCAGATGTTGGAATAATTTTCTACAAATGATTTCCAGGTTTCTGGAGGTCCTAATATTAAGGATCCCTACATCAGTCGCTATCAAAAGAAACGGTATGAGCATGCCTTTAATGTCATGTCAAGTATGGGGATCATGGCCTATGGGACAAGCTACCTTTTCACAAAGGTTTTGGCAAGGTGGGCACCGTAGAGGAGCAGAAGATGGTGGACACCGCGGAGGAGCAGAAGATGGCGAAGGCCGAGGAGAAGATGAAGAAGGCGAAGGCCGAGGAGGAGGAGATGCAGAAGAAGGATATGGAGAGAGAGCTGCTGGTAGCCATGGCACTCCAGGGTATCAGCGAGGCGGTTCACCAGGGTATCACCGAGGTGGCTAAGGCGAGTAATAGGTGGTGGTGACCGACTATCCAACATTCAGTCAAAAATTGGATTTCTATAGTGTGAATGTGGTGCGGCGAGTTGATTTGGTGTGTGGCTGCATGCTTGGATCTGAAATTTGGCATATTTTGAAGGTTAAATATGCGATTTAACCAAGTAAAGTTGTTATTGATATCAACGGTCGAATTAAGATTCATTATGGTTTGAAGGTACAGTGTTTGTAGTACTCCTATTTTGCTCATCTAGAAAGCTGAATTTTTGCTGTATTGGTTTCTGAGTTCATGCGAAATGCCATGTGAATCTGTTGGTGTTTTGCATCATGAGACTGACTTGACTGCAAATAATAATGTATGTTTTCTGTCCATGATATCTGTGCACAGTTGGCACTGTTTGATTTGAGCTGTACGAAGCATATCTTTGCCGCAAATTATGTAATTAGCCTTGCTACTTAGATAAGTTTTTAGTTTACTGTTGAAAAGAGAATCTTGAAATGGCACGTCCGAGACGTCCAAGGGGAGAATGTAGGCATGGAACCAAACTTGGAATTTTTATTTTTGTGCTAATCGAGTCGGGCCCAGATCTGTCGAGCCCAAGACAGATAACATTACTTGCCGGGTTGCTATGCATTCGGACTTGATCGAAGAGGCCCAATTTTTAAGTAAAAAACAGGTGGGATTTTTAAGTGAAAAACAGGTGGGCTGTTATACTTTCAGGTTACAGGAGAGAAACTAAACTTAAAATCCTAAGATTTATACTAATCGAATTTTGCTCTTGATGAACTTCCTCTGTGATTTGAGGTCTATGACAATGATGCTGATGATGTTGTCCTCGCTTCCCTTTTGGATAGCAAGTTTGGATATATCGATTAGATAGTCTGCAGCCGATTGGGCTGCAGGGTGGGCTCCTTCACGCACCCATGTTCTTGGAAGATGTCACAAAACCATTCTTCTTCTGGCAGTGCAGGATGCGCCAAGCTAATTATATGAGCGAGCGACATCACAAACATCCTCATTGGACCATCCCACAGACCATCACTGGCTACGATAATTAAGGCACACATTCATCTTCCTTCCTTCGACCCGGGAATGATCTTCAGGTTCCGGAATTAATGATCATGATTCCTAGATCAACTACAAGAAGAACAGCCGAGAATTCTGCCAGAAGAGTGGACTTCCTCTTCCGGCATACACAGTCAGAAAGCTCCATGAAGCTCACACTCAATACGATTAAAAAAAACATCATGAAGAGATGGGAATTAAAACAGCTAGAGAATGAAGAGCATTGAACTCTGACAATATATGGAGAACAAGGATCTGATAGAAACATTAGAGAAGACGAAGAAACAGCTTAGAGATCAGATCTCCGTGAACACAAGAAGAAGCTTTTAGATGAAAAGAGAAATCTTGAAATGGCACGTCTGAGACGTCCAAGGGGAGAATGTAGGCATGGAACCAAACTTGGAATTTTTATTTCTGTGCTAATTGGGTCGGGCCCAGGTCTGTCGAGCCCAAGACAGATAACATTACTTGCCGGGTCGGGCCCAGGTTTGTCGACCCCAAGACAGATAACATTACTTGCCGGGTCGGGCATGGGCCGGGTTTGTATGCTTAAAACCCAAGCTCGGCTGGGCCGAGCCCGCTTATAAGGAGGTGAGATGTAGTGATTTTAATTCGGAGGCTTATGCTATATATGATGGCGTCACAAGCTATTTTTTAGACATATGTAGTCTTTCACTCAAGCTCGGACCGGATATGGGCTGGGCTTAGCTATGTCGAAGACCAAGCCCAATATCAACGGCTTCGAGCTGGCCCTGGCCTGTCTCGGGTTTGGGCCGGGATGAGACACGATAAATTTCGGGCGGGCTTGGGCCTGGTTCGGGCCAACAGGCTCCATACTCACTCCTATGTCCACTGTTGCTTTGTTATCGTTGTTTCCCAACTTTTATTGGGCTCTCAAGAAAATAATATTGGACCTGACAAGACCCAAGCAAGGCCTAGTTCTAGGTACCGACTGCAGTCCAATGCCATCATGGGCTAGGCTTCTTTGCTTGGGCTGAGTGTGATATGCTGGAGTTGGACCAACACCGTCGTCACCCAATTGCTTGGCTACAAGGGGGCTCCCCCAAAAAGCTTAGCGACTGCCAAATCTCAGCCGTTAGATCGTATGTGGTGCAAATTAAAGAACGTCATGGTGATCGGAATTACATTCATAACGGGGAGAGGGCGGCACTGGTACCGAGGAGGCTCGGTCTCTTAGTGTACCAGGCGGCCGGCAGAGATCCGGGCCAAATCTGTCACACCCCGACTCAGAAAACCCATCCGAGCCGAGGCGTGAGGGGGAAAACCTACACTATTCATCTCCAACTGGCGCGATACAATGCGAAAAGACAAATAAATTTAAACAATTATATTCCAGAGGTGAAACAGAAATTCAATTCATATATACATCAAGTTGTACTATTTAAACATCTGATTACAATCATTTATCAAACTCCTTCAAAGGAAAGATATTATACAAGAAATTCCAAAAGTCCTCGAAGGATGTTTACAATTTACAGAACTGCCAAAGTACGACAATCGTCCTCCAGCAACCTCAAGCACCTCTGGATGTAGTCGCGCCTCCAAAAGCTGATCTCGCCGGCTCTACTGCAGAAGAACTGGCGCCTGCACTTGCAAACGCAGCCGGGTAGAAATGAGCGATAAGCTCAGTAGGGTTCTACTCTACGGCACACTGAAAGGAGGAAAACAACAACAGTGTTGTCTCCCCGTTCAAGTCTAATGGATGTCACGGGTCCCATAACCCTATCGATGTCCCAAGGGCTCATGTCATGAAACCTCTCCCCTGAACTTGTTACTAGGAGGTCAATGAACAGTAACATGTAGGATCACCCTTACCCAAGCAGAAATACCATGCATTGGGGAACCACGTCGGGAACGCACCGACAATCATCCTTAGCACTTAGCCTTGGAAAGACAACACGACCTCTAAACCTCAAAACATTGATTAGAGTCAACTATCGCAAATCCTCAATAACATGATATTCTGATCAAACAATCACGCCCTAATCCTGACTACTCAGCCGCGGTCCTAAGGCTAGATCCGAGCTACCCGAGAGCCTCGGATCGGCGATCAACCCATCTCCCGCCTAACCTCATATGCCTCTAATGCAAACAAGATGCATGCAATGCTCAGGCACAGATAGACAGGATATAAGCATGCAACAGGACAATAATCATACAGGGCTAGGCATAGCCTACAGCTAGCCCAAGGGGTGAGCATAGCAAAGGCCTCAAATACAGTTAATTTAACCTAACCAAACAATGATTAGAGCAAAGCATTGAATACATATATACAATAGTCTTCAGTGCTCTCTTGCACCTGACAGACTAAGGTTCCTCATTTACCCCGCAGGTTGAGGTTCCACAATACATATATACAATCATTGAAGACTTAAGGCTCTTCAATGATTAGATCAACATTTATACAATAGCCCTGCACACGCCGACATCAGGCTGAGGTTCCACAATTCCACATTAGCTAGCACTCATAGCTAGTTAACGGCCAAGTAATCAACTAAGCATTTAATTTCCAACCAAACATATATTTAAATGCAAGCCAAACCATCAATTTACTTAAAAGGGATATACACGCGATTCAATCCTCAATCTCAATAGAAATCCCTTGAAAACTCCATGAAAACAACATGCAAACTTTCCAACATGTTTAGATATCAATCACGAATAAAAGCCATTCAAGAAAAGTCAGAAAACAATGCTTAAGGGCCCACGGTCGATGCGACGGTCGATCCGACGGTCGACCGTGGGGCCACGGTCGATGGTCGACCGTGGGGCCACGGTCGATGGTCGACCGTGAGACCAAAACGAGGAAAACCATAGGGGCGACGGTCGATCCGGACATCGATCCGGGAAGCCCAAAACCAAACAGAGCCTGACGGTCGATCCGACGGTCGACCGTGAGGCAAAATCGAAAAAAGAGAAGATCCCATGGTCGATCTGAGCATCGACCCTGGGAGACCAGAAACCAGACAGAACCTGACGGTCGATCCGACGGTCGACCGTCAGGCCCAGAAAGAGCGTATCAACGCTTGACGGTCGATCCACCGATCGACCGTCGAGCCTTAGGCACAGTTCATCAGAACAGTGCCGAAAATTCAATTTCTTGGATTTGAAGGATCAAATCAAGTTGGAAGTTGATGAAACTTTGCAAGCATGCATAATCAACGATGGGGAAACCAATGATGCGAAAAAATCATAATTTTGATGGTTAAATCTCCTATCTAGGTTAAAACGGTCGAAAATCGACAAACGGCGATAATACGAAAACAAGCCGTTCAAATACAGAAATCGCAAGGTAGGAATACTTGAATCAAGCCACACCACAAGTGCTACAAGTTACATAACAATCTAACATGTATTCCTACAACGAAAACACAATAAACCTATCCTAGGAGAACCCGATCACAAGATCAAGATAGAAACACCTACTTGATCAAGCAGGGCAGCTCCTCCACGCATCCCCCAACTCCAATCGCCGGAATCCGCTCCTCAAAAGCCGCGCTCCGAAGCCCTAGCACCGTCGGTTGGAGAGAGGAAGAGAGAACGACAGGAGAAGGAAGAAAAGAAAGAAAGAGAAGAGAAAGGGTTTAAATAGAAAGCTGAAATCGATCACAGCCATCTGATTTGATCTCTCTCGATCGGGCTCCGATCTTTCGATCGGAAGCGCCCTTAAGGTTCTAATCAAACACATACATCAATCAAAGGCAGTGTGTGCCACGCGGGTGTGAAACTGACCACCAGGGAGCATATTTACCAAAATACCACTGGAGTCAAAAACAAGGATGCGATCAACCGATCGCATCCCAATGCCAACCGGGCCAAACCACAAAACCAGACCCTCGACCTAACGCGGTCGGACCGGGTCGGAGGTACGGGTCCTCACAGAATCCTTACGTCCCACTTGGACGGCAAGACATGGGGAACAGGGGAAAGGCATTGATGGCGATGAAGGAGCCGATTGCACCTTTGGGGATGATTCTGGTAGGGGGTAAGGCGAGAGGCAGGGAGGATGAGCTTAACATGGCAAGGGGTGGACCTCGAGGTAAAGAAGCCTCAATCTCGATGGTAGGTGTTGACGTGCCGTGCTTAGATCAGGCGGAACATTCCATAAGTGAGCCAACTAGTAGCGCTTCTCCTTCATGCTTTGGGCTGGCTAGGCCATGTAGGAAGGTGGTCCCACCCGTGGGCCTTGGGCTGGACAAATCTAATGTGGAAACTGAAGCCCATGTCTCCACATATTCTGAAGTGGCTAGTATGGGACTTGATAAATCACGTTCTCTACATGAACACGGGTTGTCTTTGCTTCGAAGGGCAGTGGAGGATGCAGCCATACGGCGAGGGGAGGTGGTTGAAGAGGTGGAAGAGTGTTCGAGACCCTTGCATGATGCTGGTGACCTTGGAGCAGGGTCTGTGAATATGTCTCCATGATTAAAGTAATAGCTTGGAATTGTCGGGGGGTGGGTTGGGAGAAGGTGGTGACCATTTGTGGAGGATTGAGTAGAGAGCTGGGACCGGATGTAATCTTTATCATTGATACCCTGGTGGTAGAGGAAGGTATGAGGCAAATCAGATTAAGGCTTGGTTGGCGATGGGGCTCCTGCTTCATTCCAGCAGAGGGGGGAAAGGGAGGAATTATTGATGTTTGGAGGACTTTAGGGCATATCGATTTTGTCAGTGGTAACTCACAAGTTCTTCATGGTTTAGTGACAGTGGATGATAAAGCTCAGGTGGTTTTCTCGGCAGTCTATGGCGCAAGAACTACGGTAGGCCGCAGAGCCTTATGGGAAATGCTTACAAGTGTTAACAATACAGGTCTTCCGCATGTGATGATGGGAGATTTCAATGCAATTACTGCTCCCTTTGAGAAGAAGGGAGGGAAGTCATTTTCGTTGTCTTCATCCTCTAGGGAGTTCTTGGAATTCATTTCTTCGAATGGCATGGTGGATGTGGGCTACATTGGCAGTACCTTCACATGGTGTAATGGCCTATACGGAACACGTAGGATCTCTGAACGACTGGATCGGGTGCTCTGCAGTCCCTCGGCAAGAGATGCTCTTGGCTGGATGGAGGTCAAACACCTTAGCAGACAAGGTTCAGACCATTGCCCATTACTACTTTTTTGTGGGGGTGAACAAAGTTCTACCGGTGCTAGGCTTTTTAGGCTTCAACAACACTGGCTGGAGGAGGACAGGTTCAAGACTATGGTAAATCGAGTCTGGCGGTGGAATTTGAATGGCTCTTCACAGTATAACCTACAGACCAGATTTTTGGAGATTAAAAAGATGCTGAAGCAGTGGGATAGAAGAGAGGATTGTGATCCGTTTCGCCGGGGTGCTAGATTAGAGCAGGGCATTCTTCGACTGTATATAAAGGAGGAGAGGCAGGGGCTGTCCTAAGATGAAGAGAAGGAACTCCGTTCGCTGGACTCTTCAGGAGAGATATGTATCTTAGCGACACATGGAGAATTGGGTTGCTGCAGGTGATCGAAATTCTACTCTATTTCACAAGTTGGTTTCCTCACGAGGACATCGCTCAAGGGTGAAGGATATCATAATTGATAGTGAAGTGAGTGTCTCATCCTCGGAGGAAATTGGGAATATTTTTGCCAATCATTTTGCTGAATTATGGGCGGACAATGGGAGCTACCGGGAAGGAGAAATGCTAGTTTTACTGTGTCTTTCCTCCGAGCACCGAGACTGGTTGGCTAGAGAGGTTTCTGCAGCGGAAGTGAAGGAGGCCGTCTTTAGTATTGGGAAACTCAAAGTCCCGGGACCGGATGGGGTACCGACAGAATTCTACACCAAAAATTGGAATGCAGTTGGAGGAGAAGTCACTGCGGCAATCCTCTCTTTCTTCAGATCGGGTTCCCTTCTACTTGGAACGAAACCTTTGTCTCATTCATCCCAAAGTGTGTTAATCCTCATCGGGTAAAAGATTTTAGACCAATTAGCTTATGTAATGTAAGCTATAAGATTGTTTCTACAGTTCTCTTGAGGAGATTGAAGGTTGTGATCGGGAGTTTGATAGGGAAGGAGCAATCGGCATTTATTCATGACAGGCTCATCCATGATAACATAGCTGCAGTCCAAGAATTGTTGCATTCGATGGAGATTGCACCGATCTCGAGGGCTATTATGGTTGCAAAAGTTGACGTCCGATCGGCTTATGATCGAGTTCGATGGCCAGCATTGAGAGAGGTGATGTATTGTATGGGGTTTCCAGATTCTTGGATCTCATGGATTATGACTTGCATATCGACGACGTGCTTTGCTTTCATCGTCAACAGGAGAGTATTTGGCAGGGCAACACCGCAGCGAGGCTTGCGGCAGGGCGATCCTCTCTCACCTTTTTTGTTTCTCTTGATGCAGGAGGTCATGTCGAGACTTATACTAACTCCAGTTGTGGGATTGCGTGGGGCACAGCTGAGACGTGGAGGAAGGAGGTTTTCCCATCTACTTTATGCCGACGATTGCCTCTTCACATCAGAGGCTTGCCCAATGGAGGCTCGCAGGCTCAAGCAACTTCTAATGGCCTTCAAGGAGATTTCAGGTTTGGAGATCAACCCTTTGAAGTCAAGCATAAGGTTTTCCCCTGTTGTTCCTGTGGACAGACACATGGTAATATGCTATATTTTGGGGTTGGCGAAGCGACCAAGGTATGGAAATATCTAGGTACACCTATCAGCGGGAGGAGGCTGAGAGGGGAGGAGTTTGGTGTACTTATTGAGAAGATGGTCTTGAAGGTTTCTTCATAGAAGGCGGCACTTCTGTCAGAGGCCGGAAGGGTAGTCCTACTCAAATCAGTCTTACAGGCCCTTCCGGTACACACTATGATGTCCACGGTGATACCTATTTCAGCGTTGAGAAAACTTGAGAAACTATGTCGTATGTTTTTATGGAGGGATGCTGGATCTCTTTCAAGAGTGCATTGGGATATGGTGTGTAGGCCAGTAGAGTGGGGAGGTCTGAGTGTGAGAAACCTCATACAGTGGCAAATGGCACTGCACATGCGGAGGGCGGCCATCTTTCTTGAAGATGTTAGCTCTATTTGGGTGGAGATGACCTGGGACAAGTATGGCGGACATGGCTCTCTTCCTTCACGCAATGGTTCTAGACCTTGCTCTGTTCTATGGAAAGCAATGTCCAAGGCTGCAGTAGATCTTCGCAAGGGTTTGCACTTCACTCCTTGTCCTGACAGCAATATTGACCTTCTAGGGGAATGGTGGCTTGGAGATGGTCTGATATCCATGAGGCCTGCGCCGGTTAGGGTGGGTGGTTCACTGGAAGGTTCTACTCTTGGTAGTTTGATGGTCGATGACCGATGGTGTAGGCAACTGGTAGAATCGAAATTTCATCCGGAGATGGTGCAGGATATCTTGGATGTTAGAATTGACATGGGCACTCATCGGGATCGAGCGAGATGGGCCTTCAACAACTCGGGGAAGCCGGATGCATCCTCTCTTTACCTGTGGCTCATGGCGAAGGAATTTAGAGGAGCCAATATTTTCTCATAGGTTGTTTGGGTTAATGTATGGTGTTCTCCAGCAGGGCCAAGGGTTCGTCATTTCTTATGGAAGTTGCTTCATCAAAGATTGTCATCAAAGGATTCTCTTTGGCAGCGGCATCTCCTACATGATCGCATGTGCCCAAGAGGATGTGGAGGGATTGAATCTATCCGACATATATTTGCGGAATGCCCGTTTGCGGTGAGATTTTGGGGGTGTTTACTTTGTGATCAGCTCCCCTATGTGGCTGGTTGTAGTCTTGATTTCCTCTTGGGATTCCTCGCCTCATCTTCATCGGATAATAGTACTAAGAGGTGGATCAATTCCCTCATGGGATATGGATTATGGCTTCTGTGGAAATAACACAATGAGATGGTGTGGAGGAGTTGTAGTTGTTCATTGAAAAGCTTAGCTTGGAGGACTCGCAAACAGGTGGAAGAGTTTTGGCGCAACAAGGGCTGGAATCGCGACCATCATCGTTCGTCTAGTTGTTGTCAACCACGTGATGGTGGCGTTGTACTACAA
The DNA here is from genome assembly GCA_963920575.1 of Narthecium ossifragum. NCBI lineage: Eukaryota > Viridiplantae > Streptophyta > Magnoliopsida > Dioscoreales > Nartheciaceae > Narthecium > Narthecium ossifragum. Next base: position 36,684,053 of record OY986964.1, read on the forward strand.
ACTGATGGTGCGTGGCGGTTTGGGACTATGTATGCTGGCATTAGTGTGGCATGTTTGGAGGGTGGTTCGTCACCAAGTTGGACCATTATGGAGAAAGTGAGGGCTGCTAGTATTGATGAGGCCGAACTGAGGGCAGTTGTTCGAGCACTGGAGGAAGCGAGGGTGCGATGTAGTAGGGGAGTGATTGTGGAGTCGGATTCACGAAGCGTGGTGAATTTTGTCAATGGAAGAGAAGTGTGGCTGCCGGAGCTGGAAGTTCTTCTCAGGAAGGTATGGAGCTTGACTGCATCTCTTGGGGGAGTGATCTTCATGCATGTCCCGCGGGGGTCAAACACCGTTGCGGATGAGCTTGCTCGCCGGGCTAGAGATGGTGTTGGCCATCAGTAGAAAATTATAGTATGTAGTGGGATGTTGTTAACCCAGCCGTTTAGGCTCAATTCAGCAAAAAAAAAAAAAATCAGACTACTGGACTTTGGTGCAATCTTCATGGAGTGGATAACTTCTTTCGCAGCATCGATATTATCATGTATGTATCTTCCTGAGAGGAAGGCTGATTGCTCCAAACCAATGAGACTGTCAAGTACTTGCTTCATTCTCCTAGCTAGGATGCTTGTAATTAGCTTATAGCCTACATTGCATAAGCTGATAGGCCTGAAATCTTTGACAACTCGGGGGAACTTGCACTTTGGTTCCAAAGAGATAAAGGATTCATTCCAACTTGGAGGGAGATGAGGTGTTCTAAAGAAAGTTTTGATGGCCTCAACGAATTCAGCTCCGACAATATCCCAATGGGTGAGGAATTCCATTGGAATACCGTATGGACCTGAACATTTATTCCTTCCCATGCCTCCAAGTACTTCTTTGATCTCTGTCTCGTTGACCTCGTAGTCAAGAATGCTGCACATATCCTCGTTGGGATTGTTAATAGTGGGGCTCCATGGGTTGAGTCATGTGCGGCCATTGATCTGGTCTATTATAGGGAGCTTTGTTGATTTTTACTTATTGTAGATGCTGCGCTCCTTGAATGTGCAGCGGATTTTGTAGCTAGAAATGCCAGGGCTCTGACTGATGTTTTGGATGGTCAGAACCTGGCGATGGGTTTTGGATTAGTTGGTAGGATGTAGCCCAGCGTTTTGTTTCAGTTAGTAGGAGCTAAACCGAGGATAAGCTGCCCGGTAGCCTTCGGGCTTATTTGCTCAAAAAAGAAAAAAAGAATTTCTAGCCTTTTGTGCTCATCTAATCAAGCAAAAAAGCACTCAGCTTGATTTGTTTTCATTAGCTAGAATGAATTAATCACTTCTCCGATCCAGAAATCAGTGTAATGTTGCCACCCAAAAGTTACTTTAACTAGGAGCATGCTGCAATATCTCTACTATTTGTGATCAGAAACATCTCTTGAATTCAACGCTGTCCAGGCCATGTGTATTAATGGTTCTTAGAGGAGAATGTTATCGTCATTATGACCATGACGGACTTGTATTACGGGGAGCATGGCTATTTGGTGGTTAGGCGCACATATTGTAGCCGTCCATTTTGTTCATATTCCAGGAAATCTAAATGTTGATCTACAAGATGTAAGCTAGCTTATCATGCCTTGGGGTATTATTTTTTCATACCCAGGCTGTGGAAGCAGCAAGCCTTGGTGTGGCGCTATGTACTAAAAGCTTTGTACTACTGCAAAATTGGCACAAAATTGCCCTGTAGGAGGAACATTTACCCTGTGGACCACAATATGGGTTATAGGCTTTGTGGCCCATTAATTCCACGCTTGCCTTGCTATCAATCTAATCCTACTCTTGTCATGCTATCAAGGGAGCTGGTGGCTTGGTTTTGTGGGCGTTGGCGGACTCGTCAGAGGCCCAAATGTGAAGCAAGCATAAGCTTCGGCCACACGGGAGGCCGGCCCTAGCGGAAGCAGTCACGGATTGCAGAAAGTCTTTGTTGGAGATTTGGAGTCAGATGCAATCATGCAAGGGGAGGGGAGTGATTGATTGCTAGAATATTAATGGGGTGGAGCCGCGCCGGCCTGATCATATCATCTAAGGCCTTCAGCCCAGAGGCTGATCATCCAAGGCCTTGCATTTAGCAGGCGTGCATGGAACCAGCGAAGCTCATGATGTTTTGCAGTCCTGGGACCACAGCGTGAGGGGTGTAATCAAGCCGGGCTGCTTGATCGACCCTCGCTGCGATCAAGCTAGCTCGGGTTGAAATTAACTTCAAGACGAGTTTGAATATATGACTCAACCTCGTTAAAGCTTATAGTCGTTCGTTTATACCCATGTAACCACCATTAGTTATCTTATGTAACGGTGGATAATTTTCTTTTTAAGTCAAAACTTAATTTAAAAGCCAGATTGGAATCCCCTAGATGCATAGGCAAGAAAGCCAGATGTCCTCACATAAAACAATGAGGAAATGAAACATAAAATATGAAGGCAGTAGCCAAATAATGAAGGGATTTTTACTTATTAATTCTTAAAAACTTCTTAAATATCAAACATACCCTTGATAGTTTGATATTACACATGTACCCCTCAAAACTTGAAAAATTGATTAATCTACCCCTTCATTAGTCTAACTAACTTAACCATGGTTATAACCTTATCAGGATATGTAAATTTACTTAATTGCCCCTCCTCCATCCTCACGATGTCATATGTCAAGCAACAACCGTCAAGCAAGCCGGCGGCGATGGGGGTGAAGTCCAGCCAACGAGGTGAAGTCCAGCCAACGGCAACGATGGCGGTGGTGTACGACTGTTTGTGAATAAAACGTCGATCTCATTGGACGAGATTTTTATTTTATTTTCAAGCAAAAATATTTGCACACGACACCCTTGATAGCCAGGTCGACAAATTCATTGTTTACATCCCCGTAGGCTGCAGGTCCCCCGGTGAAGCATTTTTTATGGAGACCGGGGAATGGGAAGGTTGTAGCCGAAGACAAGCTGTGGGCTTTAGGTCTTACTACTGATATGGCTTGTGATTGTTGCGGTCTGGGAGAAGACTCAATGGAGCGCATTTTGGTTTCTTGTACTTTTGCTCGACAGGTTTGGGCCGTTTGGCCAAAGGTATTGTTGGGGACGGGATTGTTGATTTCTGATTTGCAATCATGTTATGATCTTCTCATGAGGACTGCTAAAGGGGAAACTGGCAGGAAATTAAAGGCTACAGTAGCTTACACCCTGTGGATGTTGTGAAAACGACGGTGCAGGCTTGTCGTCGATGGTGTGGGGGAGGATGTGGATGCTTTGGTGAGGAGTATTTGATGGCAGGTCAAAGAATTCCTTCTCCTCAACCCAGTTAGTCCTTCTAAGGTTCAGTGGGATGGAGTGAGGATCCAGACCAATGCTTCCTTGGGGCTGGAGGGTTATGGTACAGCAAGGGTTGGAGTTGTGTGTTATGCGGCCGATGATGCTAAGAAATGGGAGGCTATGACTGCTGTTGATGTTGCATCTGTTATTCAGGCTGAGCTTTGAGCAATTCTTTTTGCTTTGATGGAGGCGCAGTAGGAAGGGGAACGACGCATATGAAGATGACGGTGGATATGATTTTGGGTAGATGCTTGCTCCCACCGCATCGTAAACGGGACGTTTTGGAGATATGGTGGCAACTTAATTTTTTTTGAACAGCTAAGTCCGAAGGCTAAGTGGTGGCAACTTAGTTGTTTCAGTAGTTTTTGCATTGTCTATACTCCAAGGGAATTGATTGCTCGTACTGCCCGGGGTGTGATTCCTGTAGAAAGCTTATAGATCAGTTCTTGTGGCTGTGGCTTCGGCTCATCTTGTCAAAAAAAAAACTTAAATGAGGATAAACACAAGCGTTCCAAAAATGAGCCATCTAAAGCTCATGGAAGAATCCAATATATTACCAGATATGCAATTCGATGACATCAAGATTCAACACCAAAGTATGTAATCGTGTAGTACTTGCATACTTAGTCGATATACGTTAGTTTTGAATCCAAAGGCATCCAGCGTTGTTCATTTAACAAAAGAAGGATGACCACCGATATGACGATTTCATGCGAATATTATACAAAGACATCGTCATGCATCTGTTCTCTGCTCAGGTTGTGCTTGCTCCAACTTTTCCATGACAGAGAGCGGAGCTCCATGCAAAGTCTAGACACTCTGGGATCATTCCAGTAAACTTCAAACCTCTGCATAAGCAACCTACAAGGATCGATGGTCTTGAGGAAGCCGCGGTGTCCATGGCAGGGGAGGGACAAGAAATGGGTGTTGCAGCAGCTGTGGTATCCGCCACCTTTCATTGCGATCCCAAGCAAAACATCTCCTCATCAGATCGATAAGCCATGGGTTAGTTAGAGACTTGTTCGTACGCTATCTGGTGGTTTCTATCTGTTATCACCTTGAACTTGGCCCAGAATGTCTTGTACTCTGCAAATGGTGTCCTACCATAGACCATTTGGTATGGTATGCAGCCAAGAGACCAGATGTCTGATGGACGTCCACACTTGATGGTGTTTCCATTCGAGTCATGTTCGTTCCACATGAATGCTTCCGGAGACATGAAGTTTAAGGTGCCCAACTGCATTTGGCCAGTTACCAGGGGACAATTAACTTCTATATCCTGCACTTCTTTGTATATGTAGCAAAAACCAATTACTCATCCATTAAAAAAGACTACCTGCTGTGAATCTGGCTGGATGTTAGTTGTATCACTTAGTATTGGCTTTAGCAATCCTGAAATAAATAAGCTTCAATGAAATGAACCTCTGACAAGCAGAAAATTGGCAGGCTTCAGATCCGAGTGCACAATACGCTCCTCATGGGCATTTGCTGCATAGCAACGGATGATGAGAAATCACATCGAGTAAAATGACGCATGTTTTGTGACGAAACATAATAAATGTACAGAGTGATACATCACTGAAGGATTGGCAAGCCAATGTGCTCTTAGTAATAAGCCACATGCTTAAAGTACTAAATGCAGCTAGATGCCTATATAAGTGACAAAAAACTCATAATGTTCGTTAATCCTAAACCACTAGATAGTGTACGAATCCACTTCCTAATTGGCTACAGCAGTATCCAGGCTTAGATCTACAGCATAAGCCTCTCAACGTGAGTGATTTGCTCTCTGACACCAAAAAGCCACAAATAAGGTTTGAGGCTTTTCTAATAGACTCGTGTTAATGAGTAATGTGAATCTCATATAAGTTCCTCTCCACAGGTTAACATATTGATGGGAATCAACCAACGTCAAGGCTTCAATGCATCAAAAAATTTAGTTGATGCACACACAGCAAGTATATCAAAGAGAAGATAGGTAGACCTGCCAATAGAATCGAAGCCAGTTCTCATCTAACTGAGAACTTGAGTTATCCTTCCACTTCTGTGCCAGCATGTGCGCCAAATCTATTTCTCCATGCTCGAGCACCATATCCATATAGATGTACTCATCATCTTTGATCCTCCCATCCTACATACTCATGGAGCTTTAGTTGCTGTCTCTGTTTGTAAGGCTGTTTCATCACTCAATGTGTGCAAGTCAATCCTGAGGATCGCCCATCTGTATCTCAGCTGTTACAGGTCCCATTTGTGATTGCAGCACCCGATTGTGAGGTGGCCGCTGTCTGAGAGTATTTCTGGAGATTACTGAGAGTATCTCTGGACTTGTGTAATTACCTTTCCCACAGAAATTATTGAATGTATCGTCCAGACTCTGAAGAATGGTTGATGAATCCAGTGTCTTTTATTCTGTTTGGATAGTTATTTACAAATCTTTTCCCCTGGTATTAGAATTATATGGTATGGAGATTTTGCATCAATAGATTACTGTCAAAAATATTAGTACTATGCTATTGTAGAACCTTTTCCCCTAGTATTAAAGTATTTCACGAAGGTGGTCTGCTCTGAAGTCTGAAGGATCTTTAGTATCAGGCAGAACACTTGGAGTGCTAAAATCACCAGACTGCAAATTATTTTCTCGATAAGTCTGAAGGATCTTTAGTTTTCAATGCTTTCTCTTTTGCTCAAACTAAATTCTTAGTTAGGATAATACTTACAGCAACTTCATTCTGCTTTTTCGCATCTTCTTGGAGATTATCACCCTCCAGAAAAAAACATAGCCCTTTAGATTCCGCGTCTTTGCCGAATAAAATTTAATTTGATAAAGTTCTTCATCAGCCATTATTGACGATTGATCTACAAAACTAAGCTTCGCAATCAGAGTTGCGAAGGAGACTTTGTGTTAGACAATGGAAGGCAAGTTATTTGATCTTTCTTATGCCAAGATAAAATTTCCGGATCAATGACAGGAGAAATTTCATCATTTGAAACCTGACAACAATTAAAACAGCAAGAATGCCGTCGAGATTTTTCTCATGTAAAAAAAAAAAAAGCAGCAAATTTAGTTCCATTTCTCTGATATATCAAATATGTGGCTTGAGTACAATTGCCTGTCCTTAGTCATGCAAAACATCATCCTTTGTCACCTGTCTGATCCATCCACAATCATTGACTAAAAGAGCTTTATTTCTGAGTCCAAAAGCAGAGGACGAACTCGGTCGTTCCATCGATCCTTTTCAAATATTTCAGTGGAATCTACTAATCTACATACAAGAAGAGATGAAGGGTTGAGAGTAAACATTGACTTCATCATCCAAAAAGGCCCCAAAAGGATGGCAGGTACAAAGATTCCAATCAACAAGTGCAGCACCGACTTCAAGCTTTTTAAAGGTGTCAACTGCACTACTTCACCACCTTCCTACCCTAACTCCACTACTATCTTTGATAACAAACAGGTCACTACTGACTACTCTCATGAATCAATCTCAGGATGTCAACTCATACACTGTGTTCATAGTTTGGTGGAAAGATATTGAGAGGGTTAACCTCCAGACTTTGATTTCTCTGGCAGGCTAGATACGTCTGAGACACTCATATATATGCACCAAATCTAACCATATATCTTCTTAATAAAGACTTCTAAATAGTCCACTCTCTAGCTTCTATAAAAGCTCATCTCTATCTTTCAAGTGTATACCAAGAACCCAGAGACATGACCATGGAGAAGAAAGGGAAGGTGAAGAAGGGATGCTTGGCAGTGATGGTGGGGCAGGAAGGCGATGAGAGTGGCATGCAGAGGTTTATGATCCCTATAGCTTATCTCCACCATCCGCAGTTCCAGCAGCTGCTGGAGACGGCGGAGGAGGTGTATGGCTTCGACACCACCGGGCCGCTGAAGCTGCCTTGCTCTGTTGATGACTTCCTCCACCTGCGGTGGCTCATCGAACGTGAGCCACAGCACGATGGCCACCGGCACACCATAACCACCACCACCACAAGTCTTTCTCGTTTCAAAGTTGCTAATATAAATACATAGAATCAGAGATGAGAAGAGAATGTAGTGTCTTTCTGTTTACATACAGGAAGTTGTTGCAGTCGTGGCGTTTTAGTGGTTTGTTTCAGGAGGAGAAAGTTCTGTATGTAGAGCTCATGCTTCATGGGAGTGTGAGTTTTTTTATCTTTGCTCTTCAAATGGCTATGCTGCTATACATATGGAAGAATAGAGAAGTAGTCTATAAAATCCACTCTAATTAGTTTCTAACAATCATTTTTTATCTTTTATTTTTGAGTAGTGATTTCACGTGGCATGTGCACTTCACATGTGTACATGTCTATCGGTAGTGGTCCACCGATAGGCATTTACAACCTATCGATATCCCACTACCGAAAGGTTCGTTGCCGATTCATATACATGTCTATCGGTAGCCCACTACCGATAGACATGTATAATCTATCGGTAGCCCACTACTGATAGACATGTATAATCTATCGGTAGTGGGCTACCGATAGATTGTACCGGTAGTAGGCTACCGATAGGTTGTACGTGTCTATCGGTAGCCCGCTACCGGCTACCGATAGGCATATATATGATATGAAGTGCATATGCCACGTGATATGTGCACAAATACTTATTCTTTATTTTTTGTGTGGATGCTAACGTTTAATATTCAAAATCTATTATGGGCTGCATCAAAATTTTACATCTATTGTATCCTGAGCCCCTTTTCTCCTTTCATCCTTAAATCTACTAAAGAATAATTTTTGCTCCTATTATTCCTCTCAGTCTCATAAATCGCCAATAAAATTTTCCTCATTTTATCCATATCACTCCAACAAAATTTAAAACACAACGTGTGTAGAATAAGTAGACTTCTACAAATATATTATAATTTCATATTTTTCTCATTATGCGATTACTAATTTAAAAAGATTTCTTGATTGTTGCGGTTCATCAAAGCTCCCAGCAGTCGGGAAAAAGTCAGTGAAACCTCGCTAATAATTTTTAAAATATATCTTTTTTGGATAATGAAGTAGAAAATTAAGGTCTGTTTGGGTTTGGATTAGAGATAAATATGCATGAACATTATTTATGCATCTAAATATTTTCCTCTAAATTTTATATAACTATATATATTTATTTATTTATTTATTTATTTAATACTTACAACCGTTCTCCTCCTATTAGTCAGTTTACATGTTCATTTTTCCTAAGTTGGCTTTATCATATTCCCTAAATTAGCTTTATCATCCTTATCAATACTTATATCTATCTTATAAGATCCAAGGGTAGTTACTTTTATGACTCATCATCTGAGTCATAAACTTATACACACATGGCATAACATAAAATTGTAATTAAATAAAGAAAAAGAAAGGATAGTGGGTTGATGTGGCGTAAGTTATAATAGAGATAGTAAGTTATAATAGAGATAGTGGGGGCGGACAGTTAGCCGTGCCAGGTGGCACGGGCTCACCACCTAGTATATATATATTTAATGCTTATATAACTTTTAATGTCAATTTATATTAAGGATAAATATACATTAATCTTATTTATGCATCTAAACACTCTATACATAACTACTTAGAATGTTATGTAACATGGTGAGCAAGCATAGGAGGTCATTCGCGGCAACTTTAGGGGTAAGCAACATGGTGAGACCGTTGCTGAACCGGGTAGGGGGGTCTATATCATCAGGACGGATGCCTCCGTTGAGCTTGGGTCTAGTTTGGCGGCGGTCGCCGTGGTGGGGCTTGGTTTCGACCGGCTTCCGATCTGGGCAGTGGGCTCCCCTATGCTTGCTCTCTCGGTTCTTCATGCAGAGGTGTTGGCTATTGCACTTGGGCTTAGAGAAGCTCATTCCCGTGGTTTCAGTCGCATTTTGGTTCAGTCAGACTCCCTTGAGGCGATCCAGATCTTGAATGGCTTCCGGCTTTGGCCTCCAGAGCTCGAGGGTGTGGCTAAGGAGGTATGGTTAGCGGCTTTGGCCTTTGACTCGGTTTTGTTTGTTAACATCTTTAGGGAGTGTAATGTGTTAGCTGATGGTGTTGCCCGACTTTGTCGTCGTGCTGGGTCGTCCTTTGTTTGGTCCCCTGATGTGGGGGTGGACCTTGGGACTCTCTTGTTGTAAGTTAATCTTATTTTAGCCTTCGGATTCATCTATTCAAAAAAAAAAGGCCAAAAAGCAGTTTGATACCCTGTAGTTTCTGAGTTTTGCAGTTTAGTACCACGTAGTTTCAAAATTATCAAAAAATACTCCAAGTTACATAGTAGTGTAGTATAAACCTATCATCAAACGCCGTTACTACATTTTAACGGAAAACCAGTAATTGTGCTCAATTTTGACTGTTTTTTTGTCAATTTGACTGGTTTTCGACTGACGTGGGAAGTGAGAGAGAGAGAGATACGGGAGGGAGAGAGAGAGCCCCTGTCGACGCCGTGGAGGTTGTAGGCGGCGCCGTTGTGTCCGTCGACGATGAGCTGCCCGGTGTAAGTGCGCCATTCTCGGCGAGCTTGTGCCCCATGACGCTCACCATCGCGTCCACTCCGAGGTCGCCGATGGGAGGAAGCTAGATCGACGGAAGTCCCAGGTGATGAGGCACGAGCTCGACGACGGCGAGGCCGGAGTAGAAGGGGACGTAGAAGGCGGCGGTCGTGGAGGAGTTTAAGGTGCGGCATGGGTGGGCGAGAATGAGATGGTGGTAGATGAGCTCGGCAGCGAACTGGTCGATGGCATGCCAGGCGGAGAGGAGGGCAGGAGGAACTAAGCCCGCAAACTGGTCGATGGCATGCCAGGCGGAGAGGAGGACGGGAGGAGGCTCTCATCGTCGAGATCCTCTCGATGCAAGCCGGAGCGCCGTCCAAATCCAAACAAAAGAAACATAAGCAACGAAGAAGGAAAAAACAGAGGAAGGAGGAAGGAAAGAGGAGAGAGAAGAGAAGGAAGGCGTCGGGGTTGTCGGGGACGAGGGAGGCGAGGTCGTGGGCGGTGCCAGTAGTTGCGGGAGGAGGCTCTCGTCGTCGAGATCCACTCGATGCAAGCGCAAGCCGGAGCGCCATCCAGATCCAAACAAAAGAAACAGAAGGAACAAAAAAAGGAAAAAAAAACAGAGAAAGGAGGACGCAGTGCGAGGGCGCAGGCCTGCCAATGGAGGCACGGAGTGGAGGACACAGCCGATCGGCGGTGGGGCGGCACTCGGGGGCAATGACGGCGCAGTGGTGGTGGTGGGATGAGCGAGCGTGGGCGGCTCGTGGGCGAAGGGACGCTAGGGTGGCGCGGTGCGGTGGCTTGGCGAGTTCGCGGGTGGCACCGAGCCACGGATGGGGGACGCCGGAGAGGAAGAGGTGGGCGCGACGAAGAGAGGAGAGCCGAATAAGAGGGAGGAGACCGGCGGTGGAGTGGTGCTCGGGTAGAAAGCGGCGGCAAGCTGTGACGGGGGCGGGCACACAGAATGGAGGAGAGGAAGAATGGAGGCCGATGGTGGAAGTGAGGGGAGAGAGAGAAGGGAGAGGTGGCCAGCTAAATAAGGTGAAGGGTGGAGGAGTCCTGATGGTGTAGCTGATGCATGGGACGACGACGACAATGAGGAAGACGAGCCACCGTCCATTTAAATGGACGGTCTGGATCTGTTACTGCAGGTCACGTGCGGTTCACGTGAGTTGTTTACCGTTAGCCCATGTGACGCCATTGGCCCCTTGGATCTAAATTGAACGGTTTTGTAACATCTGGTATTTTTTGAAAATTTTTAAACAATAAGGTACTAAACTGCAAATCTTGAAAACTACAGGGTACCAAAGTGCTTTTTGGCCTATATAAAACTACTTTGAATGTTTATATAACTTTTAATTTATTCACTATACAAACTTATCACATTCTTAATTCAAATGGGATTTTATTTTATCCACTATACAAACTTATCATATTCTCAATTTAAATGGACCATTGTTAGTCAAGGTGTATTTTTGAATTGAATTATATATCAATATATAATTAAAGATATCTTTTGGGTCGAAAAAGAAAGAAAGTCCGGTCTAAACGTTGTTATATTCTCAAGTCGCTTTAGTGGGAAATATCAAACCCGTTGTATCCTTATCGGAAAACGATCTCCCTCGCGCGGGAACCTCTCCGAGTTCGTCCCTACCCGCCCAAACCCTATAAGTGCGTTTCTTTGGCTCCGTATCTATTTTCCTGCCAGTTGCTCTCTTTCCGAACCCTAGTAATCATCCATCTCGATTTGGAGCCCCACTACGATCGATCGGTTCCATCAAGAAAGCAAGATTTCGCGATCGCATTCACCTCCTGGACCCGATCCATGGCGGAATCTGGCGAAGTGGTGAAGATCGTGAGCAATGGGCCTAGTCCGGAGGCGAGGCCGCGGCGGAGATGCGTTCAGTCAAAGCTACCATGGCTGGTGGATGGAGGTCGAGCAACGGTGGTAGCGGTGGAGGATGGCGGGAGAGAGGGGTTGGAAGAGAGCGGGAGCGGGAGCGAGGAAAAGCCCAAGAAAAGAAGGAAATCGCAGGCCAAAGCTACTAGAGAGGTAATTGATCTTCTTGCATTGACCTTTTTGAGCCGTATCAGGTCGTTGTAGGCCAGATGATTCTTGCAAACACGCACTCAATTATGAAATCTTGGTTTCTGTTCTTATTTGCGCACGTTCTTGATGAAATCAGTGTCATTATTTGAGAAGAAAAATACATACGAGAGATCATTGCATGTTCGGTTTTCCTTTTTGAAATTGCTTATTAATATTCTGATTAGTTATATTTTCATGTTTATTGGTTCTTTTAAACCTTTTTTGGTTACTGACTATCCTCAATTTCCTTATGTATGATCAGTTATCAAACCCTAGTGCCAATTTCTGTTAATGCTGCTCGTTGTAAGTTATCATCAGCTTTTGCCTTTGCTTTCAGACATGCTCAACAAACTTTTATGATGATTAGTTACGCAAATTTTTACACTTTGGTCTTATCTTCTCAGTTCAGCGTAGGATATTCATAAATTATGTTTTGAGGTCGGTGAGATTCACAATAAAGCTTTTCCAACATGGCTCTCCTGATAAATGTGTGAATAATAAGCTTATCAGATTATTGGCACTAAATTCCTTTTCAACTTTCTCTAGTTTTGCATTTGATATTTCATCAAATACCCACTGAAAACATGTGATATACTTGCGACCCTGACAGTGGTAAATAACTCGAATAAAGCTATAATGATCAATTCAAACCCTGATTGCATTGGGTGGTAGGTGCTGCAGCTCCACTGTGTCTGTATGTTAAGCGAGTAGGTGGACAATTACATGCAGACTTGTATTAGTTATCTTGTAGGTTATAATGGGAATAGATACTTACTGGTACTTGTGCTAACATAGGAACCTACAACCTAATTTATAAGGAGAAGTTAAGGATAGGCCCTGCTGTGAACGAACTGAGGTTTTATAGGGTTTTCGGGACTGCTATATGCACACCAAAAGAAGTTGAAGAAAGAACATATATTTCTTTGTTTCCTTCGATTATACTCCTTGCATAAATTGGCTAACTCTAACTTGACATATGACTTGCAGAAATTCATCTGTGCCATGAGAGTTTCTAATGTGTTTGTTTTAAACATGGACATTTGTGGTTATGTGAACCTCTAAGTTATTATGGTCTCTCTATTTACAAAAGATGCCAGTATTATCCTATAATATACAAATAAGAAACAAGTGTTTGCCAGCTTGGATTGCATTAGTTGCCGTGCCTTTTATGCTTTCGTGCCCTTGTTAGTTAGTATACGTACATGAGGTGATATTTCTGTATCTTTTTCAGTCTCAGGCCTCTGGCAATGAAGCAACGGGATGGAACGCAGGAAACATAAATTCTCTCGTCTTATCTAGTAAGTTCAACATTATGACTCATTGCACAAAGATATGCTCTGATTAGGTCGGAGACTGGAAGGTTTACGTGTGTGGGTTAGGATTTTAGCTTTTTGGGAAAGTGAAGAAGGGCAAGTAGGGAGGTTTTGAACATTAGATGGGGCCAGATGTGATTTTTTATATGATGCGCTATCATCAAAATATCTCAAATCTGAGCCAGTACCTATTAATTGGTTGAAGCAAATTATTTTGGGATCGTTTTAGCCATAGTGGATAGAAATGGTCTGAAAAAGGGGACTGATATTGTGTGAGATTCCTTTCTGGCCAGATTTCGGTCCACTCCCATGAAACCTAACTGTTATAGCTGAAACTGAAAACCATGATCTGGAGAACCTCCTAGCTCAGTTTGACTTCCCTCACAACCATGGTTTACAATGTGAGTTCAGGTGCTAAGGCTCTGCTAGGAATTAAGCTTGTGTGGCTGGCAAAGGCACTCAATCATTTAAAATGTGAGTCTGTCAGTAAAAATGCTTAACATTTAGAGAGGGTAATAATCTCTCTTTTGTAGCACATTAATCAGTAAAAAATGTGAGTAAAGTGCCTGACATAAGGAGAAGACAATGATCTGTCATAGATACCTTATGGAGACTTTGATTTTCCAAATGTAGATACCTTTTGTAGCACATTAATCAGTAAAAAATGTGAGTAAAGTGCCTGTCATAAGGAGAGGACAATGATCTGTCATAGATACCTTATGGAGACTTTGATTTTCCAAATGTATATGGCGTGCCAACATGCATTTACCAGAACCCCTAATCATGGCCATCACTAACAGATAGGTTCAGACTTCCACATCATCTTATTCTTACACAGGCACGGATATCTGAAACTTTGCATGTTGTTGGGTGTTGTAAATGAGAAATGAAGTTTGACATTATTAACCTTTCATATGTCCTTTAATTGTAGTACCATTGCACTTTTTCAGCATGTTGGCCATGAAATTAATGATCACAGAACAAGTATGAATAGGCTTTTCTTATGTTCTCAATCCTTGTCTAGGACCATTTATGGTTATTGCTTGGTTTGTTCTTCGGGTTGAAAATTTCTAATGTGTTTAGACAAGCAGTTTTTCTATCTTCCCGTACACAATCGCATTGTACTCTTTCAACTGGTGGAGTGTTTATGGTGAATATGAGTTTAAACTCATCATTCTGCACAGATCCCTCACTCGGATAGCCTCCTTTTTGAACTGCAATGCAGAATCTGTTGTAGGTTTGGCATTGAAACAGTTTTATTTATGTGGGTAGACTTAACCGTGCAATTTTTCTGTCATTCCTAACACAATCACATGGTACTCTTTCAACTGGTGGAGTGTTCATTGTGGATATTAGTTTAAATTCATCATTTTGCACAAACTCCTCACTTTGATGGCCTCCTTTTTGAGCTGTGATTCAGATTCTGTTGTAGTTTTGGGCCTCGAAACAGTTCTATTTTTAGGTTTCTATCGGAAGAAAAGGTTTGCAGGACCTGAACTCTAAATTCTGTTTTCAAGGTAAAAAAAGTAGTCGACAGTTAAAGAAAAAGAAGGATGGTGATACAACCCCTGGTCTGATTCGAGGATCAAGTGAGTTCGACGCAGACCAACAAAATCATACTCAACCAGTTTTTGATCTCTGGTTGGAGGCAAAAATAGCAGCAGAGGTAATTATTATTTATCTTCTCTTTGCCAAAATTTTGGAAATTTACTTCCTACATGTTATGCAGTTATCATCTTGAGTATCTTCCCACACTTCAGCTCATTGACTTTGGTATTCTCCTACATGGTATTTACTTCCATGGTTGCCTGTTCCTACAGTTGTGGGTTAAAAATACTAGAGTAAGTTTCTTCATTCATGGTACATTTGTCTGTGTTAACGACCTTCATAATGGTGTCATAAGACGGGAAGGACAAAATCTCCGTCATTCCAAGGATTGCCGTGCCAATCAGTGGCACACTAGTGCGGGCTTTGTCCGTGCCAGTTAGCACGGAAATCATTGTGTCATTTTAGTTCTGTTGAAAAAAATCTAAGCAACATTCGAAATGCCGAATGGGCTATCCTGACTGAAATAGATAGATGGTAATAAGGGTTCTGGGTATCAGTAATGTCAATGCCCTTTTGGATGTATCTTAATCTAATGTTCTTAGACTCTGAACATCAACTAATCTCGGATGGTACAAGTTCATAACCTATGAAATTATGAATACGGGTAGCCGTGGCTACTGATCTTGACTGATGGGCCTATCCTCCTTTCATCGTTCTGGAGCTTACTATAGAACATTGGTTACTGATCTATCAAAGCTCCACATCGTGCCTTTTTTCCTCCCTCCTCATACAGGGAGTATTATGCAAACTAACTTGGACTTCTTTTTTATAGGAATATTCTTCTCTTTTATCCTGTAGATCAATCTTGTTTACATATCTGCACCTATTCAAATTTAACAAAATAATTCATTTAGCTATTGGGTTAATTTCTATGTTATCAGGAGAATGGGCGTCTGTCGGCAGGAAAACAAACACATCCCTTTTTCACTTGCAAGAAATCAATAAGAAAAGCACCAGATAGCAGACACTATACAAAACCCGGGAGTAGGCATTGTTCTGGTCTTGATGATGTTTATGGTCCTGTTCATATATTTGACAAATCGCAGGTACTGAATTTATGATTATTCTACCATAATTTTAATGTTGTCATTGTTCATCTAATCATGGCAATTCATCTAAAGTAATCATGACATGGAGCTGGTTTCATCTGATTATAGGATGATGCTATTTCCTTAGATTGGAAGAACTGGATATTTACGGAGGACGGTCTACATGACTTGAATAGCATTTGGGCAGAGAAGAACCTTCCATCGGCTTTTGAGGGTTCAGTTGGACCTTTGAAAGTGGATACTGTTTGCAATAAAATGTCGTTTTTATGTCAACTCTCGGATGAAGGAAAAACACAATCAGTAAAATCAGCAACTTCTTTAGCTGCTGATGAGCAGCTGTTTGAGAAGTCAATTTCGGTATATTTTTCTTCTTATTTAATATGGACTATAGAAGAATCCTATATTTAAATGTATAATTCTGCATTCTTTCTTTTTCAGCAAAGTGAATGGACGTTTACTCATTGATTTTACATTATTTGCAGGTGCATGCCGATGACAACAACTCTCTTTTATCTAGATGTAGTCGCTGCATGATTACAACAGATAATGAGCTGAAGGATTGTTTTCTTAAACAAAGGTATTGGCTGCTGTGTGTGCTTTCCAGCAGTAATTCATCTAATTGTTGATTGCGACCCTTTGCTACGTTGATTGGATTACTGTACTATTATATTATTATTTCTTTAAATGCATTAGCTAAATAAGTTGAAATAGATTAATTAAGTTTTCATGAGATACACATATATAGATCTGTCATGTTAATTACTTAAAGAATTTTTACTATAGCTTTCCATTCTTAAAAGGGTGCTTGATATCCATGTATACTAATGTAAAACCTCATATTCTATCTTTTTTGGGGCTGAAAATGCCTGAAGGCATTTCGTATTGCCAAAAATCTGTATTTTATGTTGATTGGATCTGAACACTGGTGAGTGGTGACTATGTATGCTCAATTTATGTGTCTATATTTATACACAACATATTGACTCTTTTTAATTTACTTGCTTGAATGTGTTTCTCCATTGCAATTCTGGTCTCCTCCCAAACTTTGATAAAGACCAATCATGACTTAATTCTTGTTAATAATTCAAAGGTTTTAGTCATGAGGGTGGTCCCCTGATGGATCCTTAAAATCCTTCTTGTGAATGGTTAAAAGAATGGAGTGGTCAAAGAAGTTCATTTGAACCTAAAATCCTCTCCAACCAAGTTGTGTTTCATGCACTAAATGGGCTAAATATTTTCAGGTGGACAGTCCCTCCAAAAAATTTCATAGGTGTATTTTCCAGGTGTATGGTAATAAAACATAATGACTCGTCATGAGGAGAGTTCCTCACATAGAGTGCTATATCAAAAGGTCATGTTAGTAGTTTATGTCTTTAAGGACAAAATTCAGAGTTTTTTTTTTTTAACCAGAAGCCTAGTAAAAATGAGGCTTTGAATCATCACTGTAAACAGTTTATAGGCAACAGCCTGTCATGGTAGTTCTTTTATAATTTCTTGTAAATATCTGACTATCTGCGTACTTCGCTTTGTTATACCTGAGTACATTCTCAAAACGATCGAATGGCTGAGTGAAATTAAAGCTCTTCCAATCTAGCTCAATAGATGTCTAGTAAACTAGATGTTTCAAACTTTCAATTAACATCCCTTGATTATTAGTTGCTAAAAAGCTTCATTTGAATTCCTGATTCAACTGAAATTGCACCTTTAATGATTTCCAATCTTATACAATATGGGGTTACACTCAAGCCTGACCTTAGTGATTTTTTCTAATGTGATGTTTGATGCATCTGATGGTCTCCAATCGAGGTCCTGCTTTCTCATCCTATAGTCACATTCATTGATTATTAAGCTGCCTCACTTGCAGATCAAGTATTTCAAGAATCTGTTAGGCTTCTTATTTTACAACTTTGACTCTTGTGATATCCATAGCTTTTTTCCATGGCTTGTTTACTCTTGATATAACCAGGAAATTTGTTCAACCATAAGTAGGTGGCCTATGATAGCTATTTCTGTCGGTTTTAGTCCACATACTTGCATTTCTGTTGACTGTACCTCTCATCATTGGAATTTTGTGGGAGTGAAGATGAAAATATCCTTAACAATTTCATGGAGTTAAAAGTTCTGCCACTTATTTTTAAGGTGTTTAGGAGTGGGTGCTCTAGATCCTTGGGGATTGATGTCATCCTACTTCCTATGTGCATTTGCCATATTTACTGACATGACAAGGCATTAACTGCAATTATTTCTTTATCTTGTTGACCATTTTATGTTAAAGTATATGTATTTGGAACAGTTCGTATAACCAGCCATTCTGTTTTCCAGAAGCAATGCTGTTTAACATGTCACTAGTTTTGCTTCGTACTTTTTTATACTTATTTTTACATCACATTGTGAGTCCTGCAGCCACTGGTCTGAATATTGCTTATGGACGAACAAGTACCAGCCACTGTATGCCTCAGAGGTAAGTCACCAGTGGTTTTTTAAACATTGTTTCAATTAATGGTGCATAATATATCTGAACTTGTTGTTGAGCATTCAAGTAAGATTCTTTTTTCTTGTCTTTCTATGCTGCATTTTTGTGTCCTTTGAGTGCGGTATCCTTTCATCAATCTCTGTAACGTCATGAAATTAGATCTGATTGGTTCCGCAGGTTTGTGGAAATAGCAAGTCCATTAGATTTCTCAGTGAATGGCTTAAGTCCTGGCACGAACGAGAGAAAAAAGGCAATATGAAGCTTAATTGTAGTGATTCTACGGCTGATGATAGTCAAGGAAGCTTTTATCAAAGTGAATCTGAAATGGATGATGCAGATGATGCTGCCTCCCTTGATAATGTGCTCTTAATTACTGGACCAGTTGGGGTTTGTACTCTACACGAGAATACTATGTTTTCCATTGGTTTTTTGCTCAACATCTACAATAAGCGATTCATAATGCTCATTTTCATTTTTTTTTCTCAATTTAAGTTTGACTAGGACAATACGTACAATATTTTACTGTTAAATTTTTTTCTTGGTTTTGCTTTGTCTGCTTGCTTTGTTTTGAGTAACATGAGCTTTTATCACACTCTGAAGCCTGCTTAATTTCCTCCTATTATTAGTTTAGTACATGCTTATTGCACGTCAAATTAAATTTCTGAACTTGGCTTTTCCCCAAAGGGAAATGACCTCACTTGCCTATCTTCACCGAAAAGTACAATTCATGAAAGTTCAACAAGTTTCTGCAAGCTGCTTAACTTGTCAATTCATAATGTGTTTACCATGTTTCACTGTATTCTGCTGTTACCTCAAGGCCTTGGTGAACTTGATATTTTCTTGTGCTTTTCACAAATGGATCTCAATATGATAATTGGTTGAAGTTGTGGCCATCAATCACTTTGATCCAGTTGCTGCTGTATTCTCTGCTTAGATTAAGATTTTTCAACCCTTCTCAACTTCAACGTTACTGTATGTTTCTTTTGTCCTCTCATGAAAATTCCTTCTTGTGACCCCAGAGAGAGTTCAAACTAATTTTCACCTGTGCAGTTTAAGCACTGGTCTCACAATTCCATCGAACAACGTGTTAGGAGATAAACCTTATCTCATTTTTCGTACAAAACGTATGTCTTCCTGTGCATAGGAACAGTTCTGTTTTGCCAGCCCGTGCAGTTTACATAGCAATATGCTCCCTATTCCTCTCTTTCTCTAGTGGTGTCCATATGAGTTTTTACAGTGCCTTGCCAACATCATCTTCATTTTTAATCATATTTGATGTTGTAAATCTAGTTTCCTATACCTAGATCATATCATGCATAGTTTTTTTTATAAAAAATGTATCTTCCGCTAATTAAACTGATCAGAAGCTCTGTAAGTCTGGTTTGCATCGATATATGGTAACTATAATCTTTAAAACAAAGACAGGAGCATTTTTTTCATATGAATTGTGAATGCTTTAACTTTCTTTACTTATGACTTTTTGCGTCTCTTGTTGGGTTGACCAAGCAACAATTGAATTTCTTGACGACCTGTAGGTTTCCTTGATGCTAATAGGCCTATGTGTTTCTTCTGCAGACTGGAAAATCTGCTGCCATATATGCTTGCGCCAAAGAGCAAAAATTTGAAGTAATTGAGGTACTCTGTAGATTTCTTAGTCACGTAATTGTCTATTCTTAACTTAAACATCCCATTGGTGTTGGGGTAAAAGGTAGCCTTAGAGTTGTATAGTTTTAATGTTCTTTGGGTTGGATTTTCAGATGATTTAATGGTGGACAATCTGTGTGTGTGTGTGAGAGAGAGAGAGAGAGTTTAATTGCAATTTTACAAGATGAAAACCATTGCTAATATAGCTAAATTGTTATTTTCCAACCTAGAATTTACCTGATAATTTTTCGCTGATAATCTATAGTAGAATTAGTGTGGGAAAAACATTTGAATGAATGATATTTGCCGGTTGATGGATACTAAGCTCAACCACATAGTTTTAAAAGTGGCATAAGTAGCAGGAGCTACCACAGAATTATGAGACAATTAAACAGAGCCCAACGATCCCTGCTTCCAAGGTTAAAGGCTAAAGATGGTCACTATACCATGTCAAACGATGAGAAAGCTCAAGAATGTTGACTTTTGATGTTTTTGTAACTTCTAGTAACAAAGGCACCACTAAGTTTTTTCCAAAAAGGAAGGTCTCGTCAAATGCATGTCCAATATGGAGCATCATATACTTTCAATTTTGAAATGACAGTACTAGCATTTACATTTACTACCTTTTTGCTCTGTACAGCACTTATTCTAAGCTGTAGCATGCACTGGATTTTGCGTGCAGGTTAATGCATCTGATTTGAGAAATGGAGCACTTGTGAAGTTAAAGTTTGGGGAAGCAATGGAATCTCATAGGTTTAAGACATGGTTTGTTGCCTTTTCTCTGTTTGCTGTCTGATTAGCCTCTTTACCAATGGAGTTTCATAAACTCAACTAAAAAAGTAGTGTTTTTGGAACATCATCGTTTGGTAACCTCACAGTGGGTGATACTTTAACTTGTTTGCATTACTTTATGTCACGCAACTATGTGGACAACCTTGTTAGTTTTATCAGTTAATAGAGCATTGCCCAATGCAGCAACTGTGATCTGCTATCTGGAGACTGCATCAGGCCCAATATTTTGCATCCTGGTTGACATTGTGTATATTGACTGTTACACACCATGTTGGTAAAAGCCGTCAGAAAAGATGCTATGTATCATGGCACTTATGTGAACATGCAAGTGCCTGTCAATATGGCCCCATGCAAGTAGAAACCAGCTTATGCCAGTCGAAACCAGCCAATGAGATTTGGGAACCTTGGTTTGAATTTAATCAGTTAAAATTGTATCATTGAATATATTTATGTTTATTTGATGTGCATATTAGAAATTTAAGCCGTAAATGATGTGACTCAAGAAATCAATAATTAGGATGTGCATGTCTTCATAAAGACTATGCTACTTAGCAATGTTAACTATGGAAGAATCTGCCATGGAAGGATTACCATGAGGATGTGCACGTCGTCCGGACTTCTGGGTTTGTAATGATGTGTGCCAGTAGGCTTGGACTGGCATAATAATCCTTGGTGCTAAGGGTTGTAATATCATGGTGTGTCTTACATGATAATTGCAAAATTCCAACTAAAGGGCTCGGGAACAAGGTATCTTGTGTGTCAAATTTTTCTTCCAAACTGTCCTTGTGTACAAGTATCCTGTCAGGTTTCAATCACTGTTACACCAAAACCAATTTGCATAAACTTGTCCTTCGTGAACTGCACAGCAAATTTTTCTTCCAAAATGTCCTTGTGTACAAGTATCCTGTCAGGTTTCTATCACTATTACACCGAAACCACTTTGCATAAACTTGTCCTTTGTGAACTGCACAGCATCTTGATGTGCTCTAATCACTATAATACTTATATCCTGTTGCTAAGAGTAGTTTGTCAATCGTCATTCCTTTTCAGGTGATATTTTAGGAAGGACAACTGTTCCAGTTGATTTTTGGTCTTTTACTTGTCGATTTTGATATTTCACATTATATGAATGGTTTCTCTAAAAAAATTTTCTGGATATCAAATTGCAAGCAATTATGCACTAGCATTAGAATGGTGAAGTAACATACCTTTTCCAGGTCGGGTGATGATCCTATAGGCCCTAGGAGAAAGGATATTCTTGAACGGACACCTGGCCCTCCGAGCAACAATGGAGATGAAGAAGTCATGAATGGTCCTATAGAAACGGATTCAGGATGTGAGCATGGAATATGGCATGAAGGATGCTTCTTAAATGGTACGGAGAGCAGAGATACGCCTTTTGGAGGTGCAAATAAATCTCTGATTCTTTTTGAGGATGTGGATACTGTTTTTGAGGAAGATCGTGGTTTCATATCTACAATACTTCAACTGGCAGAAACAGCGAAGAGACCCATCATACTGACTAGCAATAGTGAGTCACACTACTTCAGGGGTCAGAAACTACTTCACCTGTAATAGAAGTGATTCATTTGCATGTAACCTTTCTTATTTTCTATACAGAGAAGAATCCAAAGTTGCCACATCCACTGGATCGTTTAGTTTTAAACTTCACATTTCCATCGTCTGGAGA
The DNA here is from genome assembly GCA_963920575.1 of Narthecium ossifragum. NCBI lineage: Eukaryota > Viridiplantae > Streptophyta > Magnoliopsida > Dioscoreales > Nartheciaceae > Narthecium > Narthecium ossifragum. The sequence goes on from OY986964.1 coordinate 36,706,512, forward strand.
GCTTCTTTCACATTTAGAGATGGTAAAAGATTTTTGATACTCTAATTTTTATTATATGTAGAGAAGCTACACCACTTTCACTACCTTAATTATGTTATTTGGTTTCTATGCATCGCTTTCAAAAAATTTCAGGTATGTGGTGCTGAGAAGACTCATGTCTCATCCTTTCTATTGAAGCAATTAATCAGTTCCTGTCTAGGTGATATCCGTAAAATCCTTATGATTCTCCAGTTCTGGTGCCAGGGTAATAGAAGCCAAATAGGTCAGTGATTTATCATGCAAAAGTGGTTTATTTTCTGATCAGGAGAACAACTTGCTGTCAACCTTGATATAGGCGGAACATGCAATCTTGAAATTATTTTCTCTCGTACAGGCTTTTGTTTCTGCAGCTTTTTCTCCAATATCTGATGTCACCTTAGAAATCCCATGCATTTTCTTTATCAAGTACTATCTTGCTTTTTTAACTTGCAAGACCTCATGCTTTCGGTGCATTCTCTGGATTTTGATGTTAATCTAACATGAATGTCTTTCCTTCCCCAGATGTTTAGACTTTAGGCATAATCTGTGTGATAAATTTTTTTTGCACCTTATAAAACGTAAAAATCAGAAATTAGTCTTTTTATTCATAATTCAAATCAAATTCCGGATGCAACAATACTGAGAGGGAGAACAGGTTGACTAGAAAAAAATCGAAAGAGAGCTTTTTTTTGCATCCTATCTAACGTTGAGAACAGGACATTCTTAACATTTCCCTTTTCAGACCTAATAAAACTAAAATTTTATACTTCTTGTTTTTTGACCTATATAATACGAGGAGAGTTTTTTTAGGTCTGGAAAGGAGAACAGGCTGAGTAGCGAAAATCAAAGGAGAGTTAGTCTATCAAATGTTGAGAACAGGACATTCTCAACATTTTCCATTTCAGACCTAATAAAACTAAAATTTAATAATTAGTTTTTTTATACATATTATAAGAGGAGACTTTTTTCATTTCGACCCTTCCCTAAAAGCAATGCTGTCCATTTTGTGGGAAAGGGGAGGAGCTGAGCATCATATAGTTAATATGACAAAGTTAAAAAAACTCATAGACACTAGAGTTAAATCGAGAAAAATATTAAGACAATCCACTCTGGTTGGGCAGAACTGCCTTCAATTAACAAAAGAATATGTTGCATATTAAATCCACTTTCTTTTCGATATTACAATTTAGGGCTGTTTTGTATTTTTGTTACAAAACAGGCCATTAGCATATAATTTTTTTTACTTATATGTCAAAAATCCTGACTTATATCTAAGGACTCTTGACCAAAACGGCTTGTTTTGTAATGAAAACACAAAGGCCCTAAGTTGTAACTTCAAAAGTAAACTGGATTTAATATGCAAATTTGTGAGGATGCTATATCATTGCCAAAAATAAGCATCCTAATGTGAGGGGTGACCATTATTGTATTAGGCGTATCAAATGAATTATTTTCTTAAGTCTCACTGTCTTGCACACTAAGACAGTGATTTTAGGCTTTTCCAATGTCATGTTTTCTTTCTCAATGTTTGTGCCATTCATTTCATCGATATCTTATTGTAATTTGTCTAGAAAGGATCTTAAATCATCCAACACTTTTATGATCCTTTTTTTTTGGTTCTCTAACTGACAGAGAGGAACATGCTGTGCACTTACAGTCCCCTGCCATTCGATATTGATGCTGCACATTTGGTAATTCCAAGAGTGATTTCTTGGGACTTCCCATGTCAGCTGTCAGAGATGGTGGAAGAGGAAGTGAACAGTGCAATTTTTAAGGTAGAAGAAAATTTACAGCTCAAGGAGATAGTAACGCAACAGGAAATTGCTTCAAGAGATGTTATCCACTCTTCAAAGCTGGGCAATAATGTCGTTGATAATGGGAAAAAGGACATCCTCAAGAGAAATGGCTTCTTGCTTGCGACAAAAGATGAAATGAATGAAGGGCCCTTTGCTGCTTCAACCTCCCCATTAAAGTTTGCTCGACGAAGAGTAAAGCATAGACCTGGTATGGTAGTATCTTCCTCATCAGATGATGAGTCATGTGCTAACTTGCCAGAAGATTCTATTTCTCCTGATTCAAATGGCTGTACAACGTCACCTGTATCCGCAGTGTGTTTCTTACAGACGAGAGGTGTGCAACATCATTTAGAACTGCCTTCTACTACAATACATGAATTCAAAAGGGATAATCCAGTTGGAAACCCACTTGAAAGTTCTGAAGCAGCATCTCCTTCACATATCTGTGACACATTGAAGATGGAATTATCTTGTGTTCCAGAATCATCTTTTGCCCCTGGGTCTGAAACCAACAAGGATGATTGTCAGTCTATCCCAGCGTCTCCTGATCAGTTGTCTCTTAGCTTCGCTGATTTCATTAGGTCATTTCATGACCTTCCAAATGCAGATGCTAATGATCTAGATAAGACGATGGTAGAGTCTAATCAACTTTCTGAAACCAATGGTGAAAATTCTTGTGACATAGATGTTGAATCAGTTCACGGAAATGAGGAACTCAGAAACGTTCAAAGTGAACATGAACCTCTAGCGAGGGAATATTTATTAATGGATGAGTGCAGCCAGGCCGATTCCACTTGTCGGCTGTTTCATGGGAAAAACCACAATTGCTCCCTGGAAGTTGACCCTGTGCAGGAGACATGGAGAAAACTCCGGAGCCAACGTGGAGATCTGAAGTCATATATAGCCATGAATCAGAAAGATGCTTTGTTGGCTGTGAACTATGCATCTGCACTGACAGATCTAATTTCTGAAATGGACATTATGCGCAGTGGCTGCGAAGCATTTTCGACTGTAAGAGCCTATATATACTACTTACGTAAGGAGAAAATGTTATTTTGTACTTCTTAAGAGGATCCTCATAATGGTAAGGATTTTCTGCAGGACAATATGGAGCCATCAATGACACCCTGTGTTGAACCAGATTCGCTCTCTTGGCATGATGAACAATTTGAGATGGGATCCACATTTGCTCAGCATGGGCTGTGCTTTTACGCAAATAAATGTGCCACGATGGCAGCCAGTTTGGGTCAAGGCACAGTAGACTTGACACAGGAGATGCTGGGTTCAAGCACTAACACAATGGCTCTTGGAAAGCTGCTAGTCTGTCATAATTCATATGCTGAAAAAGTTACTCGAGGAAAGTCAAGCACCTGTGGCATCTCTTTTGACAGGTAGAATTCATCAGTTATTCTCTTGTTGTTCTTCATTAGCTGCTAGACTAGAAGTTTTTAAAGCTTGCCTTGACTACCTTGATTTCACCCTTGCCCTTTGTTGGAATATTATGGTCATCAGAGCTGGTCAAGTCCCTTTGTTCTACCGTGCATGACAACTCTCTTGGTTTTCATATTTGATGTGGGAGCACTAGTACTTGGATGACATGCAGATATAGCAGAACAACTGAAAAAAGAAGAAACCAACCCGTCTCTATTTATTTTAGCTTATCTATAGCGATCTTGCTATTGAGTGGATGTGCTTGAAATATCTTTGAATTTGTGACAAGTTGGTCTTCCTCTGTTCATTGTTGCTCCTTTATTCTGTCATCCACATGTAGATAATTCGTTTCCAGACTAGCATGCACCACGCATAACGTGAAAAATCTCAACTTGAAGGCAGTACATCAGTACATCTTCCCATCTAGTTGGTGTTTGTTAACTGCATCCTTTTTAGCAAGCTGTTTCACATCCACGCAGGCATGCTTTTTATATCGAATAACGTCAAAACAGAAATCATGAAAGAGACAGGTAGTAGTAGCATCACGTGCAAATGGAAAATGACTGCAACCGCAAAAATTTTCCTTGTGATGACTTTTCTCATGAAAGCCTTTATTTAGCATTTATATTGTTTTTCAAGAGGTACTGTATTGATTTATCCATCCAAGTCTGGTCTAAATCCTTTGCTCATGTTGCGACTCAAATCATCGAGAATTCCTGGGCTGTCTTCTAAAGCTTGGCCCTCTCTCCACAAGCAAGTTCTGTGAACCTTGCTTGTATCCATTTTACTAGCTTCTGATATTTGCCCTTTTCTTGATGCTGCTAAAGCTTTTGCTTATCTTTTGGTGGGTGCTATGCAGGGAACTGGTGTCCGAGTTGCACAATGCCATGTTTTCTATTGTGCCTTTAAGGTCATCCATGTTGTTGAGAGGTCCAGCATTCTCTGATTACTTGAGCTCTATGAGTCAAATCTCAAAATTAGAGTCTCAACGACTTTCTGAGGGCTCAAAGGGCTCAAAAAGAACTCGACGCCGAAGGTGTGTCACACCCCTTCTATATCAATACCTTTATCCATGTAGAACCCTAAATAAGTTAGCTAATGTAGTCATTTCCAAAGGGTTATGTTCTCCTCATGGTTTATTTTCCCCCCATACAGGTCAAAATCATTGTTTTCATCTGAACAGTTGGAATTGTTTGCTCGAAGCTTCCGCTTCAAAGTGGGAGTCTTGTAGGTATCTTCATCCCGAATTATTCATGGCGTTCTAACATTCTTGAATTAGAGGAATTGCTTCAGCAAGCAGGCTGATTCTAGATTGACTAATTAACTTGGATAGTTGTGGAAGTCAGCAAGAAGCCCAGACCGAGATGCAAAATGTTGGCTTCAAAACAAATTATGCGATCTTTATTTAAGATAGTATTCTTTCAAAGAGCGAGAGCCGTGTATTTGAATCCCTTCAAATCCACTGACCTCTTGAGGAGAGGGTGGCATCATTGACCACCACACTGTGTTAGTCCACATCAATCTGTATTAGAGTTATTTAAGGTTAATCATTGTTACTTGGAGAGAGAGAGAGAGAGTCCGCTGCCTTGTACAAAAAGATTGCGGGCAGCTAATTTCCTTCACTTTTTTTTGACATGTAAATAAAAGCTATGCTCTTGGAAGTTAAGTTTATTTAGGCGAGTCCACAAATTGAATGACCGAAGAATGTGAACAACTCAATGTACACATATAGACCAGCTAATTTCCTTCACTTTTTTTTTTGACATGTAAATAAAAGTCATGCTCTTGGAAAGGCGAGTCCACAAACTGAATGACCGAAGAATGTGTGAACAACTCAATGTACACATAGACCAGCTAAGCCAGGTAAAGGGCTCACCTTTTTTTATTAGTTCAGCCCGAGCTAGTATTACATCACCCTAATATATGATTCAAAGTATCACGTCCATCCTCATGAGACCACCACAATGAGCTTACCTAATCCAAAGGAAATGTACACATAATATAAAAGGTGAACATATTAAAAGGATCTCTTTTGCCTAGAATTTTAGCCGTAAGAGTGCACTTGTTAAAGGCTTGAAAGGTTACAACCGTACAAAACACATGCAACCACAGAATAATTTGAAATTTGGGCTTTTTACATATCTATCTTTCAAAAGTTTTTAAATATCACAATTACCCTTATATTTTTTCGGCTTACTAAAATATCCTTCAAATTTTGAACAATCCGTAAACCTACCCCTCGGGTTACTTACCGGTGAATCTTCATGGAATATTTCTAACGCCGTTAACGGCCCAATGTAAAAAGACCTCCTCGCCCTCTTCTTCATCTCCTACGTCGCCGTCTTCCTCCTCGTCTGGTCCCTCGTCTTCCCCTCCCTCTCCGACCTCCTCCTCCTCCTCCTCCTCCCCACCTTCTCCCCTCTCCTCCACCATCCCCTTCCCGTCCAGATCACTCCTGTGGAGGAACCCCAATTAGCGTCTAAATCCCCTCCTCTCCCTGGCCGCACCCGCAACCTCAGCCTCGTCGTCTCCGGCCTTGACTTCTCGAATGACAACCTCGACCTTAATGCGTCTAAATCCCCTCCTCTCCCTGTTACGCTGGTGGGGCGCCCGCGCGCTGCCCATCCTGAGAAGAACGCGGGGATCTCGACGGTGAGGGAGGGGGAGCTCTTGCTACTGGACTCCAACCAGCTCTCCGGCTCTATCACTCCGGAGCTCGCCCAAGCCGCCAAGCTCCGCCAGCTCCACCTCTTCGACAACCGCCTCTCTGGCCCCCTCCCACCAGAGCTCAGCAATGCGTCGTTTTTAGAGTCTCTCCGCGCCGGTGGCAATCACGACCTCTCCGGCCCCACCCCGGAGGCCTTTGGCTCCCTCGCCAACCTCTCTGTTCTTGGCCTTTCGGACACCAAGATCTCCGGGGCCATCCCTCCTTCGTTGGGCTCGCTCCCCTTTGAGTGGTCGGTGGCCGGCATGCTCCCGTCGCTGCTAGCCAACGTCCACCGCATCTACGACTGGACCGCCGACATCCTCGTCGCCGTATGATGCAACCTTCTCCTTCAGAGGCCCAGGTTGGTGTTCGGCATCAACCCAACGTGCAGCTTGGTGTTCGGCATTGACCCCGGCTGCCTCTCGCCGGGGTTGCCGGCGGACCTCCCCCCAACCCCCGGCGGGTGCTCCCTCTCTCTCTCCGTCTCTCTCTCTCTTCCTACGTCAACAAACCAAGGAAAATAGTAATAGCCGATCAAAATTGCCTACGTCAGCAAATCGGTCAAAATTGCCTACGTCAGCAAATCAAGGAATCTCCTACATCAGCAAATCAGCAGTCAAAATACACAGGTCAAAATTGATGAAAACACAAGTAAGCGAAATGGGCAATTAAGTAATTTACATGCCCCGGTTAGTGATTAAATCATGGTTAAGTTAGATGGATAGACGGAGGGGTAGGTTTACGGATTTTTCAAAATTTCAAGGGTATTTTAGTAAACTGAAAAAAATATAGGGGTAATTATGATATTTAGAAACTTTTGAAGGATAGATATGTAAAAAGCCCTTGAAATTTTCAATGGCAAAGGCTAGCAATTTAGACCTGATCATGGGCTAAGAGGCCTGAAAAACCTAGCCCGTCCAATCAGTTTTTGTCCATTGGGTCGGGCTTGGGATTCATCATGTAATGGTCCAGGCCCGGCCCGGCCTGCAAAAAATGGGTTGCATCATTAACAGTATTTTATAGGCTGGGTGGGCTTGCTCACATAAATGGGCTTGAAACACCGGGCTGTGCCGGGCTTGGGCATGGTGCTATACAATTACTTACATCTAAATTGGCCGGGCGAGCCGGGTAAATAAGGTGGGCTGGGTCCAGATAAGAAGAACCTGGTCCGGCCCTTTTTAGGCCCTCGCGGGTTGGAAGGCCGGGCCAGACTGTGTGGGTACACGCAATCCTTCATTCAACTAATCCACTAAACATGGCGGAAGTATGAAGCCTGTGAACTATAGACATGATGCCAAACATTATTGTGAAAGAAACCACTGGGAAACCAAGATATATAAACTGTAGAAAATATTGCTCGATAATTGAAAGCGAATACTCGATTCTACAATGACAGATTTCCCCTCCCATAAAACTTTAAAAGCATGCAGTAATTATCTACAGTAATTGTGCACATGAAAACACAAAGCTGCTTTATTTCCAACAGTATAAATCGATTTACATGAGAATGTTTGTGCTTTCTTTGTATACCCAGTTACATACTTTGAGCAGGATCTCTCAAGCAGTGTACATCTGTATAACATTCATTGTTGTAACCTCGAGAGCTTCTAATATCCATAAATAAGGTGATGGACTCTATCGCACAGCAAAAAAAATATGTAAACACTGATAAAACCAGGACTGGACATATTTTCCTGAGGTAAATGTATGAGATATACTTCAACGATGTGATCTTATTCTCCAAAAGCTTGGGTATACTCAAATATGCCACCAGTGTGATTGAACCCGCATGATACTTGCAGTGCCTTTATATTCCGACCAAGGTTCACCATTATCGGTATCGAGTAATCAACATCACTTCCATGCCCCTGCATATCAATCATTGTTGAGGAAGCAGCCATAAGTGATCAAATAGCCATAAGCTCATAGTTCAAAACAGACATGGATTAGAGTTGAGTGGTAAGATGGAGAAGAGGCCATAGAACGTTTTAGATTTTGAAAGTTACCATTCCCAACTAACCAACCTTTCATCTGACTTTGTCCAACTAGCCGGGTTAGCAGAAGTAAGATCATAATATTAGTGAGAATTCACGATTTGAGATTGTGTTTTCACACATCTCAGGCACGCAGTAAGAGTCATCCATATGTGACTTTAAACTTTTTGTGCATGTAATATCATAACAGATCATTCCCAGAGTAGAGATTCTGAAGCTAACCAATTGTCCCCCAGCAGAATGGCCATCATCAAAAAATGTTCCACTAGCTCCACCCCAGCCCCATGTAAAGAGATTGCCACCTGAGTAGAACCACCCCAAGATAGTAATTTATTGTAAAAGAAACAAGATCATACATCTTAAGATATCAGCAACAGTTTCTTAACAAAAATTAAACTGAAGAGATGGATGTAAAAACACAAATCACATAGGTCCGATTATTTACTAGAATCCTTACATAACCATCTAGATCAATACATGACAAAAATTGGATAGCTTAGGACTTCCTCTTAATGTACTTGTAAAAACAAACGTCATATAATGAACAAGCCAGCCACAAGAATGCACGAGGTCCATTTCATTAGCTTAGGGTATAACTTGAGCTCGGCACATGATATTGTATGACTGAGAGAGCACAAAAGAGGAAAATCGAGAGGTGCCATTTAGAGATAGATTTGACATCTTCATTTTATTTGCATGGAAAAAAGGCGAATGGAAATGAAATGCAGGTAGTGACCATCAAGCCATGTAATATCAATGCAAATGCTAAGCTTGAAAAATTAGCATCGATGAACTTTAAGGCGAAACTCTGTGTAAGAGCTACTAAAGAGAAATGTATTACCAGAAATTGCAGCTGTATGCTTCCAACCACAAGAGACCTGCAATATACCCAGTACTATAAGTATGAACAAAGTACCAGCAATGGCAATGGAATTGTCTAATATGGTTTGCGTAACAAATAATTGTGTGACCCAAGTTGAATATACATAATTTCTTTTGTCATATATTCTTGATACAGATTTGTGTCTAAAGCATCCAACATGAATAAAGAAAAGCATACCTCAGAGACGGGAGATTTTAGATAAGTGCTTTCTATACTTTCCGGAGTCCAGACCACATTTGTGGAACTGAAATAAGTAAAAGAAAAAAAATTAGCTACACTTTACAAGCATCTCCAAAATGGAATCTCAGATATGAGTACAAGATACCCAAGACCAAGACAGCCATTCTCGTTTGAACCCCATGAATACAGTTCTCCTCCAACTGCAAAAGGTAACATTCAGGTTAATCTTTGCCTTCTACTTGTACAAATACAAAAACTCCTAAGACAAGTAGAGGGTATAAGCATTCCATCACAAAGAAAAGTAGAAGACATTAACTACAAAGCTACATGAGGTTCAACACACTCTCTCTATATAGAGTATCTAAAACCTTTGTGCATGCTTAATCATTCCCTTGTAAGCGAGTATGATGACAAATGTGATTTTCTACAGTACTCTATCCATGAGAGATCTGCAAATGTAGGCAGCGGAAAGGGTACTAGCATGATGATCCATGTTGTAAGTTTTGTGTGTATAAATTGCTGTATCAAGAAAACTATATCTATATAGAAACTTGAAATGTAACAATTCATATTTGAACTGGTTACAGAAGTCTGCTATTACATAGACATTGTGTTCCAAATAGATCTCAGCATCTAAAGAGCTAATAGGATCAATAGTCAGTAATAGGTAAGCCTACCAAAGAACTTGGAAATAAGAGAGCTGAACTTTAGTTTTTACATTATATCAACAAACTCTAATAGTATTAAAATTAAAAATCATTTTTCGTAGAAGATATTACCTGTTACAACGCAAGTATGGTAACCTCCACAAGCAACTTCCTCCGAAAATGGAAGTTCTTGAACAGTGGATGGTGTTGATGCATTCTTTGCATCCCGGAAGCCCTAGAATATCACAACAAAAGGAAAGATCAAATAAGGACATAGTAAAACTTGAAGGATCCCTGATATGGACAGCATAAGGATGTTTGCTGCTGGAGCTAATACCACTTTATTAGTTGTTCTTTCCCCAAATATGTAAACAGAGCCATGATCTGCAAAGTGTCGTTTTGTGGAAGTTGTAAGCAAAAATCAAACCTAACAAAGGTGACAACTTGTTATAGTTGATATTACCATCAATGCAGGCTGAATGCAGCATTCCTGCAGCAATTCTCTTAACCTACAAGGCACGGTTTACTCATATGCAATCATTGATATGCCATTTGACACAGATCGCTCTATCAGATATTACAACAATAAAATGCAATAAAAGCACAAAGTACCTTAACACCCTCAAGATTCTTGATTAGTCTTGGGGTATATTCACTGCATAAATGGATCTTTAAGAATCATTCTGTATGATAAGAAAGAACGTCATTGCTAATTAAGTTAATGACTTGTATCTAATGTGCAAAAAAATATTAGACTCTACTCATTTGATGACTGAAACCATTTTAATAGCATCTACTGTCTAGGAAGCCATATGAGCTTGCATAACCATGCTAGATGGTACCTAGTAAAATCTGCAGAAGCTCGTCTTACCGAACAGATGGCAACCTTTATAATTATCGACTTCACAAACACTAGATATAAACCATAATCATAGGGAAAAATCTTTTCATGCTAATACTTCATCCAAGATCCAGAACATAAGAATGCAAACGGAAACAATGGAGACAACTTTATGTCCCATATCCTTTCAAATTCTCATAATTGAAAAATACATTGGGATTATGTCAGATGCACTGATTTGCTATAAATTGGGTAGAGCAAATAATCATGGTCCTTACTCTGGTGATTTAACTACAAAGGCATCTGCCTATAAACCAGAAAATGACTGAAATTACATAACATTGAGATCTATTAGAATATCACATTGGATGTTATAAACAACTTAATCTGTAAAACTTTGGCAATCAGGTATACACGACCCAGAAATTTTCATTTCTCTTTTAAAGATGTTTCTGCTTGTTGCCATCATATTCGAGAAGTTCTCTTTTTTCCCTTTTTTTAAAGAAAACAAGCCAAAAGGCTGGTCGTAACTCAGATCAGAATGAAAAAGCATGGCGAGCATCTATTAAATTGCGAATGACAATATTGATACTAGTACTTTAATGATTTAATCCTTAACCAACCTTGAGCTCATGGAGAATCCCAAAATGCTGGACTGATGTCCATGACCAAGTCTTCCAGAGTCACCAGCACCCCAACTCAAGACATCACCTTCAACTAGGAACGAAACAAATAGGGTAAAGAATATTGAAATCCATTGAATTCTATATACGAAAATTGACCAAGAGCGACGCTTTCAGAAATTCCTTTTCTTTCTATCACCTGTCATGGCAATTGAGTGCTCTGAACCCAATGCAACCATATTAATGCTGATGCCATCCAGGAAATCAACCCTAGTGGGTGTAGAAACTATACTCCCTGCCCCTGAAGTCCCATGTAAACAAAACTACTTGGTCAGGCCACACAATCATTCTAATGTCTCTTATAGACAAGTACGTTTTAAAAAGGGAAAAAAAAAAAGTTAAAAAACAGGCACTACTAAAAAACAGCATAAATGGATTTCCAATCTTTTCCCATCGTATTAGTATGTTTTCAATCAAACTAAATCATTCTGCAAGAGGATGATAACAACCGGGACTAAAATGCAATTAAAAATGAACACAAGTAGACCAATATGTCTTGTGGTTGTACACAGCGCAACGAACAATAAAGATTCTAATTAATTCTACCGTACAGTATGTGAACAGTGAAAATTGAAGCTAGCTCATAAAACTTAAAAGAAGAACATCACTCAGCAATACCAAATGCTTAATTGAAGGTAAACTAGCATTACTTTTTCCAAGGCCAAGCTGCCCACTAGAGTTCTTGCCCCAAGTAAAGAGTTTGCCGTTCTCTGTAAGAGGTAAACATACGTCAACACTATAGCTCTAATAACAACATCCGCTGTAAAAAAGAAACAGATTAAACTGTAAATCGAGACATGGATATACAACTCAGGGATTTGATAAGTGGATATTCAAATGAAATTACCAGAAATTTAAATAAATTACAAAAAGAGAGATTTACTTAGCTACAAAATGTCTCACTAAGTTTGCAGGAACTCACTTCTAAGCACTTAGAAATTTCCAACTACGTTTGTAATTATTTAAGGATAGATTTCACACATGTAGCGTTCTTATACCGAACTTATCTTGGACTAGACAGCAAAGCTACACAAAATACATACCCTGGTGCAACAGGAGAGTGGAGTGTGTAACTACACAACATACCAAGATACGGCGCACTTACGACAAAATACAGAGTTGCAGGGGCTCTTCCGACCGGCTATACTTGAAGCTCATCATGCCATTGGAAGGTGCTGTGCAGAGCAATGACGGAGCTCAGGAGAGGTTTGGAGGTGAAGCTAGCGGCGGATGGGTGCGCAAGTTTCATGTATGACGAATGGGGTCCCGAGGAGCCTCTAGCTCGGCGGCCTTGCCCTGTTCTGATGAGCAGACCGTTGGAGGATTTGCTCGTAAAGGATCTGATGATCCATGGGCGCTGGGATGAACTCAAGGTAAGCAAGTTGATGAGTCCAAATCTAGCCAATCATGTCTTGGCGTGATTGGTGGCAAAAGGAGGAGAGCGATGGAATTGGATATACTCTACTTCGGGTAGAATCACATCCAAATATGCCTATCTTTTTCTTATGGAATCCTCATTCCATCGTGCTGCCTCTGCTTCCTTGTTTCCTAAAGAGGTCTGGTTGAACCTCTTGCGGGCACCGGCCATGCCGAAGATCCGTTTCTTTCTTTGGATACTCCTACATGGTAGGCTAGCATCGTTAAATGCTCTGTAGCAAATCGGTTTGGTGTCATGCTGAGCTTGTCCAAGATGCCATGCAGGGACCGTCCAACACATATTCTTTGATTGTTCATTTGTGAGATCGGTATGGGAGGAGGTCTATCCAGGAACAGGGATGATGCACTGGGATCGGATGGTGGCGATCATAACTACCTCAAGCTCTGCGAATGGGCAGATGTGGAGAAAGAAATCCCTTTTATGCTTCCCCATGTGGCACCTATGGTTAGCCAGAAACAATATGGTTTTTAATGAGGAATGGCGGCACATTCTTGCAGTTTTGACAAGGATAAAGCGTTCGGTGGAGGAATTTTGGAGGGTGTGGAGGCCGGAGGGAGAGCCCACTGGGCATCACCGCCCAAACAATTTCTATCATGCTATCACAGATGCTGCAGTGGGAGGGAACAAAGCTGGAATGGGGGTTATGCTCTTTAAATAAAATGGAGGAGCGTGGGCGGCTTAGCCAACCCGTGAATCCGAATTGCCACCCCTAATATGCTATCTCGGAGGGGATGCTTGTGGTAGAAACATAAAAGGCAGAATTAATAGCAATTTGCCGGGCGATGAAATTGGCAAAAACTTTTGGTGATACAAAGGGTGTGGCTGGAGTCAGACTCCAAATTTTTGGTTGGATGTTTGAACGGTTCTTTGTTTCTTCCGTTGGTAAAGCTTCTCCGGGATACTTGTAGATTGC
>OY986964.1:36720242-36802759 GCA_963920575.1 Narthecium ossifragum
AAAGCATCTATGAACATAAATGGATTCATAAACCCATGAACAAACAAAATAGCAGAAATACATAGAATAACAAGAAAGCTCATGATAATGCCTTGCTTCTCACCAGTAATAGCAGATGAATGATGGTAGCCAGCAGAAATTTGCGCAACTTTCCTCAGGAAGTCCAGAAACTTCAACAGGCTCCTAAAAAACAGGTTTTGATTATCAAATGCTTGAAACTCAAAATAATAGATCTAGAATGTTTACAAAATATACAATCTTCTACTTAGATGTTTCAATTTTTAAAATTCTTAGCCCTTAAAACATAATAAAGGCAGAGAACCAAGATTCCATAGATTGCTATCCTGACTTGCCAAAATAATCTCGTCGATGGCAATGATAAAAATAAGTCGCTGCCTCTGCAACATGAGAAGAGGGAGTTCCAAGCCCAAAACATAATATGGCTTCACCGGAAAAAATAGATACAACTAGAATCTGGTAACTCCAGAATTTATTACAAAAAAATAGCATGTCAGTAGTAATATACATTAAAATAAAGCAATTGGTTGGTTTCTTACAAGCATTTAGCTGATCGAATTCCAATCAAGGAAAATATAAAGGAAACTAGAAGAATTATACATACTAATGTATAACCTCTCACAGATGCCATGCCTAGTTGTCCAAAGTTATTGAGACCAGAGGCATATACAAGACCACTTTCTGTCAGAGCAACAATGAGAAAGCATATACACTGTCAGAGCAACAATTCCAAATGATCGAATTGGGGGCAAGAAGGAGACAAACGGCAACCCGTGAGAGAGAGGTAAAGATGGCGGGATACCGGTCAAGAAGAGGGTGTGGGCGCCACCGCAGGCGATGGACACTGGGGGATCATCGTGGCCAAAGAAAGGGCACAAGGTGGGGATCCATCTGGATTCGAGGCTCCCAAGCCCTAGCCTCCCGTAGTCCGCGTTCCCCCACAGAGCCGCGAACATCCGCGGCAGTGCCGCCGCGCTCGACATCCCCCGCCACCACCAACGAATTCCCGCCGCCGACACCGCCCTAGAGGAGGCTTGGAGAGATGCCCTCCTCCACATCGCCGACGCCATAAGACGCGGTGATGGTCTCTAGAAAGAGAGAGAGAGAGAGGTGGGAGAAGTCGAAGCAAGCAGAAGGCTCTGAAACCATGTTTTATAGCCGTTGCGGAGTCGATTGGGAATCGGGTATCAAATTAACGGCGAAATCACGAGCGGTAGGTAACTAACAAACGGTATTACGGAAGCCGATATCCAGATCCGCATCCAACCCCAAAAATGTCCACTTCGACGCTCCATATTTTTAGAACCTATCTTATGGCTGTCCTCCCGAATTATTTCTTCATATTTTATACATATTCCTAGGAAGCTGAACTTAGCCACTCATATCCCAACCTTTTAACTTATCTAATAAAATAAAAAAATGATTGAATCCGAACCACAGAAGCAGACAGCACTGAATCACTGATTTCTAGCAGCACCCGCATCAAATCCGGATTCGAAACCAATATTTTAGCATCCGGAACTGATCCGATTATTTGACATCACTAATGGGACACGTCCTTCTAGCAAGACTTGGCTGCGTGCGGAGCCACGTACGAGCCTCCTCATCTTTTTTATCATAGTGGAATTTTTTTATAGTCAACACGATAAGGAAAATAAATGCTATAAATATATTTATGGGCACCGTTTTTTGTCGGTCTATAACGAATGTAGTGCCGTGTGACCGTGTCATACCGGAGTTCAATTTCGTCTAGACTCCTGTGGGGTTTCTAGATTGCTAGATGTCCATTGGGTAAATGCAAGCTTTCGGGTTTAAAATCTTCGACTTCTAACCCGAATCCGGGACGTCTACAATGATGTACTTTTGGAGGGGCTCCGCTCCGTCTATGCGCCGTCCAAGCGGCTCGGTCAAACTTGGTCCCGAACCGATCAAATCAGATTAATTTTGACTTTCATTGACTATGTTTTGACATTAATAAACTCTTTCCCCACTCCTCCCTTTCCCGTCGAGAACCCGGCGATATTCTCCGGCGAGCACAGCTCGCCTTCATCTCCATCTCCTCTCTCCTCATATCTCCACCCCCTAGCTCTCGAAGCATCACCATCATCTCCATCTCCTCCATCCCCCATACCCTCTACAAGCACCACCACCGCCACCTCTATCTCCTAGCTCACGGCCACCATCACCACCAAGTCCGGTGACCACCTCCCCCATCGCCGTCCATCCCGACCTCTTCTTCCTCCTCTCCTCCATCGCCGTTCGCCGCCCCATCACTCCTAGTTTGGAGACGGCGCAGCCACCTCCGACCTCTTCCATCCTAGTACCGCCGGATCCAACCCTCCCTCCAACCTTCATGTCTCCCTTCTCTCTCCCCTTTCTTTCTACGCCACCGATCAGACCTTTTTTTCCCATCGAGGTACCCGGCGAGTTCCTCCTGTCGTACCACGGCCGGCCACACGCTCCGCGAGATGTGCGAGGCCTCTCGGAGGGGCGAGCAAGTGGCGGTGTCGGAGGTGATGGTCTGCGCGCTGGGCAGCGCCAGCGTGATCAGACAATGACCGGAGGAGGGATGTTCAACATCGTAGACTTTGTGCCGGCGGTGGCGTGGACGGACTTGCAAGGAATACAGGCGAAGTTAAAGAGTGTGCACGAGAGGTTCACGCGATTATGACGAAGATGCATCGTGGCGGAGCACACGGCGACTGCATCTGAGCGCAAGGGGTGGGCGGACCATGCGATTGCATCCGAGCACTCGGCGGCGACTGCATCAGATGGGTGACAACGGAGTGACGAGGGACTAACTTCACGACAATACTTGACTTGACTAGTCAACACTGAGCACTCCGTTAGCCGATGGACGGACGGGGCATGGATGGAAGCCTCACATAAAAAGCCTCTACTTTTGTCATTCGAGTCGGGTTATCGGGTTACGGAGCGCTATTCCAGAATCTTGCTCCTCGGAGAGGAAAGCTTCGGTTTGCGTTTCCAAGTCCGTTTCTCCATAGAGTTAAAACCCCTGGCGATAGCTGGCTAGCATCTCCTCATCTCTGTCTCAGAAGAACGCGAGGGGAAGGTTCTCCAAAGATCGGGATACTGTACAGGTTCGATTTCTATCCATTTATCTGTGTTAGGCATCATATAATCTAGATTTAGTGGATTCTGGAGATTATAATCTCGGTATTTTCTCGGATTTTAGTGTAATTTATCACAAGTTCCGGATTTCTGGATGTAGGCTGGTGCTTGGTTCTTCATTTATGTATTTAGGATCTAGGGTTTGTTGTGAAGATAATTCTTGGTTGATTTGAAGTTTTTCTCATTCGTATGCTTATGTAAAGATAGTTCTGTGGGTCTTCTAGGGTTTTGGAAGGTTGGACTGTTAATTGTTGTGAAAATTGGACGGGCCCTAACGTTGTTATTCTATTCCTTTCTAGTAGTTAGATGTTTGGATAAGAGCAAGCTATACGTCCTTCCTCATTCTAAGCAGCTAATTAAAGTCTGGGGCTCGATGATTATGTTCTTAGTAGTTAGTATACCTTGCTTCCGTTTGGGTGGGCCATAAGTGCAGTTTTTGAGTTGAAACTGCCTTATATGATTCTTTCTATATGTCGAGTCTTTGTCTGTGTTCATCGGGATATTTCTGTAAGGCTTTTCTGGTTTGACTCTGGAAGATCTGTAAATCTATATGATCAAGGCGGCTTTTATAATCCAAGGCATGCTCAAGAATCCAGCGTTGTTCTTCTGGCTGTCTATTTTGCTTCAGGAATCTTTTAGGGAGTGGTTATGAGACCTCTGTGCCAAGTCAATGATTTACGTAGTAATCAAATTCGAAATATTGTGCTTCTTAGATTGGAAATCTTGCTTTCATTAGATTTATTGCACGTTTTATGGATGCAACATCACTGGACATATGAAACATTGTGTGTGAATGTGTTGCTTTGGACCTTATAGAATAGTTTGTGATGATGCGAGAAAACATGTGGTGGCAGTTCTGGTAGAAATGGAAGTTTGTTTCATGGTTTTTTCATGGCAACAATCTCACTTTTGGGTTTTTCTACCTGTGCTTAGATCATCTAAGTCTATGATTCTTTATGATCAGCTCTCACAAATCATCTACTACTCTGTTCAGTGGCAGAAATATAATGAAAATGGACTGTCCATGACTTGCTGATTACAACCTTTTACCTGAATTTCCTTATAGTGTGAAATACTTGAGCTACCTTGAGCTTATTACCTTCAAACTGTTTGCCCTAGAACAGCATGCAGCTATGTTGCCAATAGAGATGTTGATCTAAGTTTCCATTCATTTTTATAATGTTAATAGGGTTATGCCAAGTGTGATATTCATGTGCTAAAACCCTGCTTCTAGGATTTAATTTATTGATGTATGTGTTGCTTATAAGCAGGTGTATTAGCTATTCTGGTGTTCTGGATACTTTCTCGAGATGGGAGACGGGCAAGAAACTGATAAAAACATTGAAATATGGAAGATTAAGAAACTTATCAAGGGACTAGAAGCTGCAAGAGGTAATGGCACGAGCATGATTTCTCTTATCATGCCACCACGTGATCAAATCTCTCGAGTCACGAAAATGTTGGGCGATGAATATGGAACTGCTTCAAACATTAAGAGTAGAGTCAACCGACAGTCTGTGCTGGGTGCGATTACCTCTGCTCAGCAGAGGCTGAAGCTTTACAGTAAGCTTCCTCCCAATGGTCTGTTTTTGTACACAGGAACCATTGTTACAGATGATGGAAAAGAAAAGAAGGTCACAATAGATTTTGAGCCTTTCAAGCCTATTAATGCATCGCTATATCTTTGTGATAACAAGTTTCATACTGAAGCATTAAATGAGCTTTTGGAATCTGATGACAAATTTGGTTTTATTATCATGGATGGAAATGGAACTCTTTTTGGCACATTAAGTGGAAACACGAAGGAGATACTTCATAGATTTAGTGTTGATCTTCCAAAGAAACACGGAAGAGGAGGTCAATCTGCATTGCGATTTGCTAGACTTCGGATGGAGAAACGCCATAACTATGTCAGGAAAACGGCTGAGCTTGCTACTCAGTTCTTTATAAATCCTGCTACAAGCCAGCCAAATGTAGCTGGACTTATTCTGGCTGGGTCTGCCGATTTTAAGACAGAATTGAGCCAGTCAGACATGTTTGATCCCCGCCTACAAGCCAAAATACTTAATGTAGTTGATGTTTCATATGGAGGGGAAAATGGTTTTAATCAGGCTATTGAGTTGTCAGCTGAGATTTTGTCTAATGTAAAGTTTATACGGGAAAAAAGGTTGATTGGGAAATACTTTGAGGAAATTAGTCAAGATACTGGAAAGTATGTTTTCGGAGTGGATGACACATTAAAGGCTCTTGAAATGGGTGCTGTAGAGACCTTGATTGTGTGGGAAAATTTGGATATCAAAAGGTATGTACTTAAGAACAGTGCTACAGGGGAGATCATCATAAAGCACTTCAACAAGGATCAAGAAGCTGATCAGAGCAATTACCGTGATGCAGCTACCAATGCTGAACTAGAAGTGCAAGAGAAAGATACAATATCACTGTTGGAGTGGTTCGCTAATGAGTACAAGCGTTTTGGTTGCACTCTCGAGTTTGTTACCAACAAATCTCAAGAGGGTTCACAATTCTGCAGGGGTTTTGGTGGCATCGGTGGCATACTCCGCTATCAGCTTGATATGAGATCACTTGATGAGCTGTCAGATGATGAACACTATGAAGATTCTGATTAGCAATTAAGTAACCAGTTACTGGGGCTGGTTCCGACGCAGCTTGTGCTGGCCGCGGTGCCCATGCCCGGAGATGCTTAAAAGTTTCATGAATTCTCCAAATGCTGTTAGGGTATGTGGCTCCTTTCCAATATTGCTGGTTCCATTACATATTGAATATATTTAACATGTAGAAAACATCCTTAGGAGAGTTAATGTGCACTCGTTAGATTTTTGGTCACTTTGGTTTCTAACCCCATCTTTTTACTTTCAGAAGCAGAGAGATTGGTGAATGGGGCGAGTCTTGATGACAGGCCAGCTTGATGAGGTGCAGAAGAGCTGGCATTACAGTACATATCCGGTGCGAGGATAATTCCTGGAATTATCTTCTTTAGTCTGGATGAAGTTATCAGTATTTGAACTATATGTCGTATTTAAAAGTTGGTTGGAACATGTTTTGTCGGTCCATGAGTTTCTAGACGATATACCGTGTTCATAAGTTATCAGTATGCTTTGAAGTCTTCCATACAATGGGTTACTGTCAATTATCACATATTTTTTGTGGCTCGTTAATTTTAGCAGGTTTTAGTATCTAATTAT
The DNA here is from genome assembly GCA_963920575.1 of Narthecium ossifragum. NCBI lineage: Eukaryota > Viridiplantae > Streptophyta > Magnoliopsida > Dioscoreales > Nartheciaceae > Narthecium > Narthecium ossifragum. Next base: position 36,726,596 of record OY986964.1, read on the forward strand.
TGATCTATATATTTGGAAACCTGCATGAAATGAGGTTGCTATTGAGGATGAAGTTCCGAATTTCCTTGATCAATTTCTGTTCTACTAATGTTTGAAGAGTAACCATGTCCATCATCTTCAATATTTTTTTTTATCTGTCTTCATTGGCAAATGAATCGAGTGTGATTTGTAGTCTGAAGCAAGCAGCGGACTTTCTATATACCCATTTCCTTCCTTCTATGGACCTGGAGTATCTGGATAACTGATGAGCATGATAATTGTGACCTTTAATACCGCTCATTGTGAGTTGTTTATTGTCTTGCTTTGCATTGGACTTGAAGATGCTAATGCCTGGGTACTTCTCATACCTTTGTGGTGTATAGATTTGACTTCATAAGCCCATGACAACTAATGGCTTATTTACTAGCTGACAAAAAATGGGAGAAATCGGAGAAGATGTTGTGCTTTATGTTTTGAATTGGTTATGAAACAATGTAGTTGGGAATTCTATGCTTCATTCAAGGACTAGATGTCAACTGCTCCGAGGGGTGCATTGTGACCAAATTGAATACTTGGAATTTACTGGCTGATATTAGCATTCAATTCCATCCAGGAATGTGGCGGCTAATTGTCAGGCTATGATTTGTAGATGAGATGGCAGAGTTTAGATAGGGCACTTATAAGATACCAAATTGCTAAGATGTCGGTGGAGACATTTTCAATGTTGATGTAGATTATGCAAATGTGAATTTAAGTCTATAATAAGAGATTTTTCAAAGAATTTATGACAATCTTGCTGCCATTGACGCTTATTGATGCTACACAAGGAGACCGATGTGGGCCTAAAAATGAGGGCCGTTTTAATGGATAAGAATCTGCTAAACAAGCTGGTGCAATCTGCCAAATATGCTTAGGATAAAGGTTCGTGTACATTGCACATCCCGTCACATCTAATCCATTCGGTGATGTTCTATTGATTAGATAATCGATACATTTAATCGATAGATGTCTATTGATTGGTTATTCTAATTCATCGGTATAATATTACTGATGGATTACATCAATCGGTAGTGTTCTACCGATTAGATGATTGATACATTCAATCAATAGATATCTACTGATTGGTTGATCTAATTCATCAGCAGTATTCTATCAATAGGCTATGTGAATCCAGTAAACTGTCGCTCCATTCCGTCAATTTTCTATATAAATTGACAAAATTACCCCTCCAGTAAATTATTGGTACGACCGCTTGCTTCGTCACATTAGAGTTAAGATCCTTCTTCCTCCACCTTTGAATAGCGAACGCCGGCATGATTATCGGTGATGAAGCAAGCAGTTGTACCAAGAATTTAGAAGAACATAGAGGAGAGGAAATAACGTCGTATATTTACTGGAGGGTAATTTTATCAATTTACACATAAAACAAATGGAATGGAATGACAGTTTACGAGATGTGATTTTTTGTAAATTTAATGAATAATAAATGTGACGAAAATGCAATAAACAAAAAATGTACGTGGGTTTTTACAAATTCTCTGAAACATAGGTGGCGATATGAAAAAAAAAAAAACCTAAAATTTAAGCTGGCTCGTTCTCGTTGTATTGGGAATTTAGGCATGAGTGATGGGTCTATCTATTTGTTTACCTGAATGAAAGAGAGTTGCAGATGACCAAGGATGATTTTTCAAGTTGCCTTAGACAATGACGGCCCACTGATGAACTTTAGCGGTTTGCTTGGGGAGGAAGGATCTATGAGCTCTACTCATCTTTGAAGGAAAACCATGTTCATCTTTTGCAATATTTTATGCATCTGTCTTCGTTATCATGTGACTTTTTACACGGCTATTTCCTTGCAAGAGCCCAATCTATTCTGCTCTTCATAGCTGAATCTGTCTTATGAGGCAAATCCCAGGCCAGAAAAAAACTTCAAATATGTGGCTCATGTGCTGTTATAATTGACCAGGAGAAATGAAAATTTTGCTGCAGTTCTCATTGGACTACTTTCTACCAATTATTTGTTCTGGAGTTTTTAACTTTGTTCTTATTTGCAGCAACTATGGATTTCATTTGGTTCTCCTTGTTTTTTTTCCAGGAAAACTCGTTCCTCTTTGGGGTTAAAAGGGTTTTCGATTACTGAGGAGCATGATTCATGTGACCTTTCTTTCCATTGAGAATTGTTTATGGTCTTGCTTTGCATTTGACTTGCAAATGCCAATGTCTGTGGCTCTTTTCAAGGCTTTTCTGAAGCATAGCTTTGACTGCCTTTGCTGATTTAAATATGGGCCCTTCTTGGTCCTAGAATGCAATCTAAATGACTTCATGTGGCAGCTGATGGTCAAAGTAATAGGCTAATAAATAGTGTGTCATGTTGGAATCCTGTAAATAATAAAAATTCCACTGGTGGGCATTTAAAAGATGCAAAATGGGAGAAGATTTTTTGGGCTCAGCCTTTTGAATAGGTCATGAATCAAATGAAGAAGAGATCTTAGCTTTGTTAGCCCCATGCAAGCAATAACTTCTTTAATCAATGGTGGATAAACTCCATTGGGGGGCAATTAGAAGTACCACTATGAAACCTACAAGGACTAAAAATTAATGTCACCTACTCCAATACGTGCATTTAACCAAAAATTTGAATACCTTTCAATTCCATTTTAACTCTCGGAATATGTCATTAATCTCGAGTCTTAATAGCCCACTAAAATAAATGTCACAAAGTTTACATGATTTAAAAAAAAAAATCATGCAATATCCAATAAGATAGAGGCTAATTGTCATTGGCTGTATTCACCAGATAACTTGATTTTAAGAAAATTGGTCTTCTTAGATTTCAATTAAAATAAAGAAATAAATCGCGATTGCTGTGGATTGTGCAAATGCATTGAAATTTAAAAGAGATTCTTCCAAGGAGATCCTTATCCTTGAGATGACAATCTTGGGGTCATCTAGTTATTATTGATGTTACACGAGGAGGGCCTTTGTGGGCCTCTAAAAACAAGGCCCATCTAGTGGATTAGTCTTTTGCGAATAGTCCTATTGGCCATTGCCATGCGACCCAATAAGCTAAATAACAAGACCTCTGATGGTCTACAAACGTGGAAAATCAGTTGCCAAACCCGTTTACAAATTATTCACCATAACCGGTCAAATCTCTTAAAATAAATCGCAAGATAATTCTCTTGATAAAAAAAAAAAAAACATCATGGTGTTTCTAGAAACTTAAATATTTCCTTTTTCTCAATTAATCTCTCATAAAACTCAACCTCTATTATTTATGGTGAATTCAAACACTTCCATTAATAAAATCACAACAACTATGTTTGGATTTATATATAAAAAAAGGGGGAAAAAGGAGGCAGAAAAAGGAAAAAGAAATCACTAATTAGTCATTCACGTTCCCTCTTTCTCTCCAACTTTCTCTCTATAAAAACTCCACGTATAATTTTCCAATTAATTCCCACAACCCAGGATAAATTACTAGAAAATTATATTAAGAAAAAAAAGCCCTTCCCCGTTCCCCTGCGTGTGTGTGCGTCTCTCTCTCTCTCTCCTCTTGTGTGCAGCCAGAGAAGCCCTTCTCTCTTCTCTCTCTCCTATTTCCCTCCCTCCACAGGCAACCCAACCGCCTCCCTCCCCCCCACAACTCTCTCTTTCTCTCTCTAAAAGCTCTCACTCTCATTAGAAAGCCATCCCAGTTACGCCGCCGCCGCCCGAAGAACAGTCCCCCGAGAGGAACTCTAATCCCACTCTCTCTCACTATACGATCGTAAGCCCTCTCTATCGTGATCTCTTCGTATCTCCATTGTTCTCCTCTCGCATCTCTCTTTATCTGTCGTAATCTCTATACGAGCACCGAGGCTTTCCTATATACCAAGGGAACGTGGTGGAACACTTGCGCTTGGATTAAGCGAGCGCGAGAGAGGGGGAGAGGGCTTAGGGTTTCCCCGATAAGTTCTTGCCCGGCTAGGGCTTCGGGTGATTGATTTTTTTATTTTGGGTGGGTTTTCTAGGGTTTCCTCGCATGGTGTCGAGTTCCATATTGGTGATCGATTGGACTTTCTTCTAGGGTTCTTGTTCCTGTTGCCATGTTGGTTTCTTGGAGTGTTTGTTAGGATGAGGGTCTGCTTGGCGTAGGCTGGTGCTTCTCTCGATTATTGTGTCTGTCATTTATTGGGTGCGCGGAGATTGGTCTCGGATCTTTTTTGATTTGTGACTGGATTGGGGCGTTGGATCATTGGAGGAGTTGTTCGTCTCCGCGGCATTCCGGAGTTGTTCCGGCGGTGGGCTGTTGGGATGCAGGGTTCTTGGTGCCTTTAGCCTGCAGGGGCTTTGGTGATTTTACTTGGGTTTGGAGAAATTAGGGTTCTGATGGCATAGCTATACTGGATATGTAACATTGAGTTGCGGAAGATTTGCTTTGTATAGCGAGAACGGATTCAACACTTATAAGGTGTATTTGTGTGTATTATGATAATGGTATGCGCCTGCCATGGAGAAAGGTGAAAAGGGCGCGCAGGCCTTTGTCCCAGAGTGGCTGAAAGGATCGAGCAATGGTAGCAGTGTCAACTCGAATCAGTACTTCAGTTCTTCCCTGCTTTCAGGTACATGTCTGTTGATTCTTTGAAGTTGAATTGAAATCTTTGTGAGGTTGTTTAAATTTCTTTTTCTATCTTGTGTTTTATTTTAGTAAGTTCTAGTTTTTGTTGATGTAGATGAACATGTTAGCGGGCGTCCATCAAGGAACAGGCTGCTGGTGAGCGCTTGTGACCAGGATGCTCCACGCACAAACCCCTTTCGGAGGAGCATGAGCAGCAATAGCAATGGCTCTGTGAACACCGACAGGGATAACTTTTCTTACTCAAGGTCATATAGTAGTTTTGGTAGGAACCACCGTGATAGGGACCGGGAGAAGGATCCTGATCCTCGTGACAGAGATAGGCCTTTTATGTCTGATAGTACTGATTTGTTAGTAACAAGTAGGAATGGGGAGGACCACGTGCGACGGTCGCTGATGATGGCATCGGGGAAGCCAGGCGAATCATTGCACAGAAGCCATGTGAGTGAGATGAGCAATGGGGTTGTTGTTTCTGTAGGACATAGAACCACCTTTGACAAGGAATTTCCATCGCTCGGAGCTGATGAAAGGCAAGGGAATCAGGAAAGAGGAAGGGTCTCTTCTCCTGGTTTAAGTTCCGCCGTACAAAACCTCCCGTTTAGCTCTTCTCCACTTCTTGGGATTGATCGTTGGACTTCAGCTTTGGCAGAAGTACCGCAAATGGCTGGGGTAACTGGAGCAGTAGTCTCCTCCACTACGCAAATTGCACCTGTGTCCCCTGTATTTACCGTTTCGAGCTCTTCGACAGGTCTGAACATGGCTGAAACACTGGCTCAGGTCCCGTCACGAGTCCGTACCGCACCTCAGGTAATGTTTAGAATCTTTTGCTTGTTATATGTCCAAAAGTTGTTCATTTGCGATACAGGAACATCCCTTACTTGTGTGATTGCAGGTACCTGACGATAACCAAAGGCTTGAGGAACGGAGTCGGAGACAGTGTACCATTTTAATACCCATGACACCTACAATGCCGAAAAGCTCGGTAGGTTTTAAGCCTATTTAGGAAAAGGCATGCTTTTATTAACTGTGGGATTAGTGAAAGTTAATATTCTGTTCTGCAATAGCATTTACATCTCTAGTGCAGGCAAAACCGTATTTTTGACTATTGCTTGTTTCAGAGTTTGGTCTTTAAATTGATGATTAGATTTCCGTTTGTAACTCTGAGTAGATTATGATGTGTTATTCTTGATTGAAATTGCACCATGACTGTATTAAGAAGTCATTCTATAGAAAAAAGGAACTGCCAAATACATGATATAATGCTGATCAAACCGTTTGATTACTTGGTCAGATGCTACTGAAGCCCTTTTGCGATGATTAATTGAGCCAAATCATATATATAGTCTGGTAAAGCAAGATCTTCTGTTTGATTGTCGTTACGTGATGGCTTCATTCTTTCTAGTTTATGGACTGAGTATCATATACACTACAAGTCTTTAGGAGTCTTGACTAGGCAAGGTTTTGTATTTGCTGATGTGCTACTTAGTGTCCTAGAAAGCTGGTATATGCGACACTCAGTTAATGGAAGGTGCTTAAATGACTTGAAATTTTGTGGCAAAAAAACCGAATATGATTTAAAGGTTGAAGGATCTCCTTTAAAGTGAAAGCATCACACTGCTCATTACTTCCATTGTTGTGGGACTAACTACTGTGATTCGAAGAAATGCGAATGCTCAAGAGGGAGTTTAGTGGAAATGATGGCTCCAATGATCTTGATGGGGTTCCTATATTCTTCTCAAGAAAATGACTAGTTTGTTCTAAATATTTCTTCAAGCAGAAGGAAAGCAAGATGCCTTTTGGCATATTAGTACTATCTACATTTTGTCAGATGCACCTAATTGAAAAGACATCAGCAGAGGAATTTGTGAAGGGTTAAATTGGTCTAGATTTGCTATGATTTCGGAGTTGGCAAATGGCGCCCTTGCATTTCAAGCACAATCTTTGGCATGCTGGCTCTTTCTAGGCAAGGTCTTTTGGTCCAAAGTTGCACGATGCAATGGCGACTTGCCGTTCTATGTTAATGTCAGAGTTTTTCTAAGCAAATTTCTCGTAGTGAATGAAAGTACTGTGGCACATGAATTATGCTTATTTGGTTTTACTTTATGGATTAAGAGTATACTCTGACAAGGAGTATACTTTTCAATCTTGATTCCATGTCCCAATTTGTATTTTCTATGTACCTTATGTACATAACGCATGCATAGGAGTTTATGTCTTATGCATATCAACATGCTACTAGGTACATCATGAGCAAATATTTTCACTGATCCGCAGCATCTTATATGCTGATAATTCAGCGCAATTTAAGCATGTAACTCCACAGAATGGGAAGTTTGAGAGGCTTAGCCTACCATTGCTGAATAAGGATTAATAGCCATTTAACTAACCACATAGCTCTAGAAGCAAGTGTGAGCCTAAAAACTGATAGTTCTGGCAAGAGAGTGAGAGACAAAGGGATGTGCTCTAGTATGATTAGACTTGCTTCTCTTATCAACAAATTTTGATTCTTAACAATTGACGATGCATGGGTGATTGGAACTAGACATGATGATTTGCATATATAGCACTTCGCTGTTCTTGATGCACGATTTACGATGAAATTGGTTAGCTAATTTACAGATACTTTCCTACATGCCTTTTTATTTGTTATTGTATGAATTGATTGTCTTAAAAAAAATCTGTACCATGGGTTCTTGTTTTTATTTTATACGCATTCAATGCTTGTTCTGGAGGTTTGACATGAGACGAGTCATGACATGTAGCCCTCTGTGAAGTCTTTCTTTGAGCTCCATATCCAGGTCTACTTGATGAATAATGGCTCTGTTATTTTACAACATTCGAGTTAACAGCTGGTTGTAATCAGAGGTCATGGTTAACACCATGACAGTTTCTTCCCAACTGGTAATTTTTTTGTTAGGTCATGATGGACTTTTAATAATAGGTTTTAATTGTAGTATAAGTTTGTTGTTTGGTTATCTGTTAATGGGAGTGCTTCTGATGTAGTTTTGGCTGAATGGAAAGATACATGGGGTCAGTATTTGGCTGTTCAAAAAACCGTTAGGTTAGAATGGACATTGGGTGAATATTTGGCCGTTCAAGACGTCATTAGGTTAGAAAATTCTACAAACTGGTCTGATTTGCTTATACCGGTTGTGAAGATTTTGTTTCGGTGGAAAGAAGTTGGTAGCGATCTAATATTAATTTTCCTTCGGCTACAACTTTTTCATTAGGGATATAATCATGTCAAATATATAGTTATAATTGACAGGCTAGATGCATAGTCAAATATATAGTTATAATTGACAGGCTAGATGCATAGTCTGAATTTTTATTTCAATCTGGAGAATTTAAGTCAAGATAGATGATAAGGTGTGGCAAATGGTGCAAAATCATGAGTAATGGATTGATTCCTGGCCATTTGTTGTTGTCCACTCAAGTTGTGTTCATTAGTAACTGTTGTTCTAAGTATGCTCTTTATTTATTGCAATTGATTAACCATTGCTCCTCTCTAATCGAACCTTAAAAGAATGTTGTTTTTATTAGGCAATGAAGGCTGAGATATCTAGTATTCAAGAAACTCATTGATAACCAATTGTCTTTGTGCATCTTCAGAGAAACCAATGCTTTTGCCAATTGAAGAAATCGAAGTATTTTGTGTCATGTCTTGGTTTTGATGTTTGGAGGCCACTATACTTCATCTTTTTCATCTTTTCTAATACTCAAGTCAATTAAAGGAAAACTGCTATTTGTTATGAATGCCATGGGAGTTTAAAGAAAGGAATGCTTTCACAAATTGAGGTCTTAAAAGAAAATTAAATTTTCCGTACAATGTCTTGGTTTTGATTCTTTGCTGTAGCCTTCTGGATGCCACTAAACTTCATTGGTTTTTATGTGTCTATTGCTTTGCATGTCTTGGCTATGAATTTAACTTCAGTTAATACCAAGGATTGCCGTGCTGGTGGCCCATGCTGTGCTGAGTCTGCTGACGTTAGGTGTTGTATGTCAATGATGATATCTGAAATTTTGACAGTTTACGTTGAGCTAGAAATGGTTAGATTTTGGTCCCATACGAAGACTTATTATCACGAGAAAGCAAACCCCCCTAGATATCATAAGATTGACTCTTAGATTTAGCCTTGTGTTTTTCTTTGTTTGATCAGATTCTTTTATTAGCTGCTGCTGCAGTGTATTAGCTGTCTATGATTTCTTTTTTATTCCCTTTATGCTACTTGAGAGTTTAACCAGGGATGAGTTTGGATGACTGTTCTATCATGTTCTTGATGGTCCTGAATTGTGCCTTTTGACTCAACCATGTGATGATTTTGGCTCAGAATAGTGACAGAGCCAAAAGTAAGATAGAGCAGGCAGTTGGCCCAACAAAATTGATTAACTATTGCTGTATCATGTGGAGGGCCGTTTATATGGTTAATCGAGGGGCAAGTTACCTTTTTTTTGTGTAGATCATGTATAGTTTGAGTCCATTGTTGCTGACCTCATCCTATCAGCAATTCTGTCTAAAGGCACAGGAAACATTAAATCATGAATTCAAATTCAGCATCATAGGATATTGATATTTGGGGAACTTTAGAATTTTTGGCGAGTCTTATATTTTTTTCTGATTTTGTTCATACATTAGAGGCTGAAATTATGGCAATATAGTATGTTCAAGGGGCAAAAATGAACAGGAGGCTTCATTTGCCTTTCCCTTTAAAATTTCTTTAGATATAACAAAAGAGATAGCCTTGTGTGTTTGATGACTTCTTTGATTGTATAGCTTATTTGGTTAAAATTTCAATTATTGTCACCAACAAGAAGTGGAGTAGTAAAGTTGTATAACAACCATGAAATGCTACACCAATATCTATTAACTTTTTCCTTGTTTTGCCTTTGTTCCTTTTAGCTTACAAAGGAAATGAAAATTCAAGAAAGAAATTGCTTTTCTAACTAGGGAACTGCTTGGTTGATATTTTGACATTAATGAAGTCTCGTAGTTATTCTCTATCAGTAGCTGATGCGCATGTTGTGTAAGCATACGTAGAACTTGGAGAAGTAGGAAGTTGCAGCAGGTTGCGACTTGCGAGTCACATGTCCATCCAAAATGCACATATAGAGAAAGAGGTTTTGAGGGTTTAGAAATCTGTTATATGGCTCATGTCTTGGTTCCAGTCTATCAAGATAACTGATTCTTGCTTTCTGTTTCTAGGATTACAGCATCAAATTCCCATCTGTTGCATGTGATAGTGTGCTATTTTAAGGATATTTCTGTTAGGATAGGTGGTCTTTTCGAAGTCATTGTGCCATTTCGCTCTTCTGTACTAGGAAACTTCGCTTTGTCATGATTATGAAGTACTCATTAATAGGAAACAGATCAAGCTAATGACTCCTGTTGTTGCAAAAGTTTCAAGCTTCTAATTGCACTAAATGGTACTTCGTAGTGTGCTGTTTTAGTAGCAGTCGTTGGGAGGGGAGAATGGTGCTTTTGACTCAAGACTGGGTTAAACATGTTTGTTCTACAGATTTCAATTGGCTTTTTGCTGCTTTCAAATTCTATGGTTAAGCTGTTGGTATGTTTTAGAGAACATAATATCTTGCTGACTAGAATGAGCTCATACTTTCGTTGATGAAATTTTAACCAGCAGTTTTCTATTATTTGCGATCACAGAAGGTCCTTAGATTTATTTGGTTGTCATTTTTAGCTCTTTTCATCTGCGTCTGAGAGTAGACCTATAATTGTTTATTGTTATGCTTGCTTTAAGATTGAATTCCAACATCAGGCTTTCTGAATAGGAATAGGAACGTATGCATAGTAGTTGTTACAACTACTTAAAGGTTCAGTAATTCATTTGCATGTATATGTTAGTGGAGTCCTGTAAACTGTAAAATGGTGCCCTGAAAGTGAACAACTGTTACGACTGTCCAATGCCAACAAATGAATCTTGTTTAGTCAAGGCATTTGCCTTGAATAAAATAATTTATTTGTCAAAAAGGAAGATGTTATTTGGTATGAATGGTATTGGCTTGGCATTTGCATGAATTGTATTTCTGTAGATCATTTGCTTGTTACAAATTAATTTCTATAATGTTTCACTAAGTAGGAAGTGGAAGTAACAATATACTTTCCCAGACTATGATTTGGCTATATTTACAAATTAATTTCTATAATGTTTCACTAAGTAGGAAGTGGAAGTAACAATATACTTTCCCAGACTAAGTAGGAAGTGGAAGTAACAATATACTTTCCCAGACTAAGTAGGAAGTGGAAGTAACAATATACTTTCCCTGACTATGATTTAGCTATATTTAAGCTTTCTAAGAGGGACATCAATACATCATGAAACAGGATCCTTCATCAACACTTGGTTTTTTAGATCTTCAAGACCTAAAAAGATCATTGATATTTCTCCCAGTATACACACAAATGGATTTCAGCAGTTCAGGTGGACAGCCACATTTATTAGGTATATTGCATAGTGTAGTTTAGCTTAGTTATGGTTCTGTATCCTCAGAACAGACCTTTTGATTCTTCAGTGTTGACACCCAAACCCTTCTGCTCATGTTGATATGAGCTTGCAAGTATCTATTTTTGCCTTTGAACTGTCTCATTCTTCTTTTTATAGATCATTTTGCTTTGAAGTCGACATGTTGGCAATAAATTGGTAGCTGGAATTGATAAAATTAGTCATCTGTGATGTTTTTGGCAGGCAATTATTTCTTCTGAGAAATCAAAGACCAAAGGAGCAAGATGTGGAGATGGGCATGTCAATCCCATCCTCCGCACATCTTCTCGGTCTGATGCTTCAAAGACATCTCTAAGTGGCAACCTTCAGGTCCTCCACCGCGAGAGAAACGTTCTCTCTCCTACTGCTAAAGATGCCCAGAGTCTGACGAATGCCAACAGGTCCGTGAACCCGCTTGGACCTGTGCCGTTAGTCGCAGCACCTTCTCCTAAGAACAACTTTACCACCAAGGGTAGGGCTGATGGTAAGGGGACTGTGCAATCCTATGCCCAGATCTCCTCCGTGGAGAAAAAGGCTAATCCTCAAGTTCAGAATAGGAATGATTTCTTCAATTCCCTTCGGAAAAAAAAATCAAATGGGAATCATGCAACTACTTCTGCCAACCTCAGCACCTCGTCCAACTTGGAAAAGGGCTCTGGGGCTCTGGGGCTTTCTTCTGATAGTCAGGACAGGGTTTATTCTGCACCTAGTTCTGGCTTGGATTGTCCGATGGAGAACGGGAATGGTGCGGCTAGAGGATGTGATGTCGGCAAAGAGTTTGAGGAGCTTATTCAGGGAAATGGAGAATGCTCAGAAATTATTCCTGATCCAGAAGAAAAGGCTTTTCTGAAATCACTTGGATGGGATGAAAATGCTACCGAGGAAGCTCTGACCCCCGAGGAAATTGCTGGTTTCCTAAAGGAGGTAAACATTCTCATCCAAGTACGAGCATTTAGATGTTGTTTTCCACTTTCAGGAAATATTTTTTGCTGATATTTGTTTTCTTTGCAGTATAAAAAAATAAACCCATCTGGACAGCTGCCTCATCTTCAGAACGCCTGTGACAACGGTTCTCAGCCTTTGTCTGACTCTGCTTGAAGGCTGGTTTTGCCGAAGCACCATTACCACTTACCTGCCTCGGGAGTTCTCTAGTTTTGTGGCCAAAGGGATTTTTCCATTGACATCGAGAGGATATGAAAGCAAAGAGGAAAAAAGTCTTAATTACGAGAAGAGAGAAGAGGGAGTTGTTTTTGCCCCCTCTTGTTGATATGGATTGCAAAAATAAGATACAGTCCTTCAGTCCTCAGATGCATGTCGTCGTGCTGTCCTGCCAAGTTTAGGGTTTTTTTTTTTCTTTCTTTCTTTCTTATAGAAGATTTTCTCTTTTTCTCTCGAATGGATTGGTTGAGGTTAACAGGGATGCTAGTGGATAGGAGGAGTTGCAAAAATTGCACAGCTTGGAAAATTAAGGGATGTCGTTTTTTCCCCCTTTATCCGGATCCTGTTTTGCCCAAATAATAGGTATTATTATATGCTCGGTTCTGCTATCAGTAAGGTGACTCAACTCTCACGGCGAGGACATATAGTGATCCTGCTGAATGATAACGATACTGCTGCTTATTTTGGTTTTGAGACACTAAAGATGGGGCCTATTCTATTATTAGAGCATTTGCCTACTGCCTACTGAATGGGATCGTCGAGTTCTCTCTCGTCGTTGCAAATCGTCTCAGCTCTCACTGACCGCCTCCCGCCCTTTATTTGAATCCTTAGACCCTATAGGCTATAGAACCCTATCTCTCTCCACCCCAATGGGGCAATGCGGATGCCACGGCCCCGTGGCCAAAGGGGATCAAGATGTACTGGCCGCCCGACATGTGCCGGCCGGTATGTACCAGACCGGCAGCTAGTCGGGATAAAAAAACCCTCTGAATCGGTATCGGGGGTGCCGGAGCTGTGCGGTACTGACCCGATACGTATCGTACCGTCATGGACGACTGTGCCAATTCGCCGATAGCTTCGGATGATTGCACCGACGGCTTCTTTGGCTGATTGCGATGCTTGGACCGACAGTTTAGTTGCACCAACACCTTCATTGGTTTATAGCATGGAGGGGAAAGAGGGAAGGACCGCAGGAGGGAAGAAACTGAGGAAGAGGGAGGAGAGAAAGAGGGGAGGAGAACACAAGAGCGAGGAAAGGGGAAGGATCAGAGAAGAAGGGAAAGAGGGAAAAGAGAACAGAAAGGGAGGAAGAGGGGGGAGAGAAAGAGGAGAAAAACAGAGGAGCTGGAGGAGAGAGAGGGGAGGAGGGAAAGAGGAGAGAAACAGGGAAGCCGGAGGAGAGAGAGGAACAGAGGAAGAGGGAGGAGAGAAACAAAGGAGGAGGGAGGAGAGAAAGAGAGAGAGGAGGAGAGAAAGAGAGGGGAGGAGCCGGAGCTGAAGGGGAGGATGAGCCGAAGGCGGAGAAGAGGAGGCGGAGCCGGAGGCAGAGGGGAGGGGCCGGAGACGGAGGGGAGGAGGAGCCACGAACGCGACTTGGGGGGTAGGTAAGGAGTGAAAAGGGCCTGCGGGAGAAAAAAAGAGGAGAGGGGAAAGCAGTGGCCACGTGGAGAAAAGGCAAAGAAAAGGGAGGAGAGAGATGAGAGGTGACACATGAATTTATGGGCATCATGCAGAGCAAGATAAGGAGAGAAATGAAAGAAAAGAAGTTGGTTGGGTAGTCAGCAAGTCAAAGAAAGAGAGAGAAGGGGGTGAGTGATTGCAGCAAGTCAGAGAAGAAGAGAGGGGGGCTGAGTGAGTGCCGACAAGATAAAAATAAAAATCGGTATGTTATTTATCATTTGTTTTTATTTATCAATGATAAGCATGATATAATATTTTTTTATTTTTTATTTTTTATTTAATGATGGTAATTAGTAACATTTTTTATTTAATAGTGATTGTGTTTAGCATTCTTTTTTATCTAATAATTGTAACTTTCCAATAATTAAATGTATCATATGAAATTTTAAAATTTTATGTTAATAATCATTTTAGTTATTATATTACTTTTTGATGTTATTTAGTTTTTTTTATGACTTATTCATGTTAATTTTTACGTTAATTGCTGATGCTACTTTCTATGTTAATTACTTACGTTAATCATTTTAGTTCATCTTCGTATGCCCCTTCGTACCGGCATGGTCATTATGGAGAGAGATGTGATAAGGACGGTTATGCTACGTCCCAGCATTCTAGTCACATCGGCCAGTCTCAGTGACCACATGAGCCTACCTTCATGCATGGTATTTTTGGAGATACTGTATCATCTACTTCGCATGATAGTTTCGAATATTCGTATGGCTTTCCTGATACAAACTAGCCATACCAACCACATCAGATTGAAGTGGTGACTATACAGGCTCCTGAAACTGTCATTGATTTCTAGCGTTATTTTGTAGAGTACCAGTCGCTCATTAGAGAGTTTGAAGTCTATTATTTTCCTTATATGACTTTCTCTTAGTATATGCAGCACCTAAGTTCTACTAGAAACATTTATCTTAGACCACCGGATGACAGATTATGGTTAGTCTGAGAAAGAGCTTGGTGTGTACTCATATAAGAAATGTATTGAGCAGTTGATTATGTGTCATGTATTGTATTATACTACTTTGAATTGTTTTCACTCTGGTTTAGTATAAGAGATTATATTTGGCCAATTGAAGATGTTGAAAACGAGTGAATTTCACTTATCTAGATCGGCACAGGGGCGTGCCGGTCCGACACAACGCGTACCATCGACGCATACCGTACTGGTGGGTTGTTGGCACAGCACGTGCCACCGGCATGGCAATCCTTGGCCAGCAGCATGGTCAGGGGCTCTTCATCCTGCTATTTATTTCACAAACTCCGCCGCCTCCGACCCAGGTCACCCAGCTGCCTCATCAAAAACCCCGTCCTCCGCCTTGGGCTTTTCGTGGCACCCTATAATAAGGGAACTCCTACCGCGTCCCCCCAAGGCTCAAGCGAGCAGATCCACTCCATTATGCACTTGGCTGGGCTGGACCGGGCTGTCAACAGCTTCGGAGAGCGTCTTATGGTTCAGGAGGGTTTGAGCCCCTATGGATTGGACTTGTGGCTGGAATCGAGTTTGGGTTTTGTTTCCAACTTTAGCTTGAGCATGAGCCCAAAATATCACTGTCCGAGGTAGGCCTCCCGAATATAAATACCTGCCAATCACGAGCCCTAATCTTCACGAACAATTTACACGACTTCTTTTAAAATAATTTTGACAGCTCTACGCTGACGAGGGGTGAGGATTTGATTCTCGGTTCGGTTTTCGGTCCAAAATCGAAGAATCGAATTTTTTTTCGATCCAATTTTTAAAGAACCAAACCGAATCGAATTTACATAAGAACCGAACCAAACCGAACTGAAATTTGAAACCGAACCAAACCGAACTCTGTTACTAACCGAACTGAACCGAACTTTTTAAAAAACCAAACTTTTCGGGTTAGACCATAGGCATAGAAAAGTTCGGTTCTTCGATTCTGACCTGAATTTTTTTTAAAGAACCAAACCTGAATCAAAACCCAAACTTTTCATACATGTCAAAACCGAACCGAACCGAAGAATCAAAAAAACCCAACCGAATGAACCGAACTAATTCGGTTCGGTTCTTCGGGTTCGGTTCGGTTCGGTTTCGCTCACCCCTAACGTTGCCCGTAGTTGTTGTTCAAGAGTGGATTTCTAATATTTCTTTTTTTTCCATCTCTCGTATTTTAGAAGTCTTTAGTGGTTTTCAGACGGTGCATCATCACCCGATAGAAATCACCATACAAGCGCCCTCTCCCTCTCAAGATTACCACCTACCTCAATTCCCAGGCCCCAGCCAGATCCTGATCCTGATCCTTATGGTGTCTAAATCTAAATTGACATGATGACATCCACCTAGTTCGGTCCCAAACTGATTCCTGATTCGACACGAAGCGGTCAAGCCCAATTGGAAATGAAACCAAACCATATCCATCCATCAATCACTATTCACTCCCTATCTGATCCAGCTAACAGCCGGTTCTATTTAATTAAATTAAAACCTTAACGTAGATTAATAAAATATCCACCGCCGTCCACATGTTAGACTTCCACCTTCCCGGGTTTCCCGTCCACAACGCCCGTCACCCGCTCCTCCCAAGAATTCAAACCCGAGACGAAACCAGTCGAACCATCGCTTTCCTTCGCCCGCCCGATCCCCATCGGACGGCAGCCGCATCCCGACAACACCACAGTAGGCAGTAAAACACTAGTGTTATGGATGACAAGTGCAAGGCTGACGATAGATAGATGTTATAGTTATAGAGAGAGAGAGAGATAGAGAGACTGGGGAGCAGCAAAGCAAAGGGGAAGAAGGGGGGCTTCGTCATCCTCCTCGGCCGGTCTTCTTCTATTTGGAAGTTTCCACTTGGTTCTTGGATCGAAGCTAGCGCCGGATAATAGCAGTATACGTATTAGAAGAGGTTCTTGCTTTGACCGGAGACGGAGATGATGGGGACGGGATCGCCGGAGGTGCTGAGGATTAGCGACGCCACGCTGGGCTCGGCGGAGACTAGCTTCCGCGAGCTCGATGATGCGTTCTTGCAGGTGCTCTCCTTGTTCTCGATCTAAAAAAATCCTTTCTTGTTTCTTGTTTTTATGTTTTTGCCCCTCTTTGTCCTTTCTTGGGTTCTTGATCAATGGAGAAGGGGGCCGGCCTATCCGACCGACCTCGTGGGAGAGCTTACTGTACTTTAGATTCCGTCATCGTGAATTTGGAAGGCGAGGCTTCGTCTTGTTTTATTGGATCTTCCTTTTGAGGAGGAACCTGAAAAGGTGTTCTTGTGGGAATGATTGATTCGCCTTTGGGAATCATTGTGGGATCGCTAGGTTGTGCTCCATGACTGACAATATGTGTTGATTTATGTCTTGTAAGTTGATACCTACCTAAACCTTTTCTGAGTTTTCTCCATGTTCCTTTATCTTAGATCCTATGGGCATCACTTTCTTCTTTATTTCCCCCCTTGGACTTTGCTTTGCATGTTCTCTGGGTCCCCATTCATTCCCACTTAAATCATTTTTCGTCCTCATTTCCTTTATAAAAATGTTTTCCTTCACCTGTTCTCTTATTGATTTCAGTAGGATTAATTTTTTTGGTACTCCAAAAATGTGATGGAAGAAGCTCAATCAAAGAAATGTGCACTTTATGCTCCTTTTTCATGCTCATATTTCTGACCTCCAAAGATGAGGCCTTTGTTTCTAGTTTGTTCAATATCATGATTCATGAACAAAGTCATTGCAAAGCATGCTCAGTTACTTGAATGTTTTTTTTTTTTTTTTTTTTTTGGCATGGCAACATATTTTTCTGGTAGGATGGATTGTCTTTAGTTCTATGGCCAGGCTTTCATATTGTTATTGACTTATCTGTAGTGTTATTGCCACTGATTTCTCCCATGTGTTCGTTTGCAATATGTAGTATGATTCTGCAAGTTTATGGTTTTAATTCTTTTTATATGCTTCTCACTAGAGTTGCTCATACTATCTGTTTTTACTATAGACTCAAACAAGGATATGGCTTGGGGAAGTTTTGCACATAAGATTTGACGAGGAGACAACTGTTGCTGACTTACTTGCTGATGGGGAATTATTGTATGACCAACTGTTACTATATTTGCTTTTGCGTGCTGTACATATGAATATTGTGCATATAGCCTTTTTGTAGATTTGTATCTTTGCTATTCCGCATGTCAAGCACTAATTGATTCAAAGGCCACAAAACTGACCAGGCCAGATGAGACAACTACAACATACTGCGTTTTAAAGTTTGGTAAACAAATTCCAAGCTTACTCACGGGCTTGGAAATTATGGGTAGTTTAGACCAGCCCTTTGTGAGCCTGCTATTCTAAACCAGTGTCAGCTGGATTTGATATATGCTCATGTGTTTGTATGCGTTGTCTTAACATGTTCTAACTACCTGTGACCTTATATGTCGATAGAAGTATATCCTATTGCCCCTGCGTGTGTTGGACTGCAGATTTAATGGGGATTTGCACAGTGATTATTGCCTCAAGAGACAATCACAATTAAGCTTTTGGAATCTTTTTCAACTCTAGAAAGTACTTCCTTTGAGGTTTCCTCCATATTTATGTTGTGGATCCTTTTTCAACCCCTGAAATCACATGTGTGAAATCGTGTATGTGTTGGAGAGTCAAATAGCTGAACCATGGTTTAGACAAAAACTACATGTGCGGATATCTGATTTATGCACAGAACAAACACATAATTCATACGCATTTATTCTATTTTCCTAATTATATTCAAATTTGACGTCTCCTCATGTTACAGGTTTCAAGTCTCAAAAGTGATTTGGAAGTTGCTTTTGAAAAAGTCTGTGGACCTGAAGGATTCAAATGCTTATATCCATGAACGGACCTCATTTGGAAAGAGTGAAGGGAGATACATGCCTTATACTAAGGTTGCCTCATTTTTGAAGGTATCGATCATCTGTCATATCTCAAATGGCTATAAGTTACAGCTTATTTGCTGTTCAAATTGGGCTTCGTAGAAATCTGCAGATATAACTGTTTGGACTTGACTATTGTGTGGAGAAAAAATGGTTAAGGATAGGAAGCTTCAATCACATCTCTAGCCAAATTGATGATGCCTTGCCCCTTGCTTGTGAGGGTATGCAGCTTGGATGTGATAAGGGCAAAACTTATCCCAGGGTTGCGCATGTATATACATTATTGATCCACTCTTCGAGCCGCAAAGAGAATTAATATCTCCTAATGCCACAATAATGCCTCTTCCAAGGTTAACATGCAGCTTAAATGCGAATTATCTAGACAATTGAAAATGTCTAATCCGAATGGTTTGTCTGAGATGGAAATTAATCAGCAACCCAACCATGAGTTTTCTGTGAACAAATATCGCAATTCCATTGATTTTGCATGGAGCCGATTCTTCCAGGAGCATCCCAATCTACTTTCCAGTAGCATATCTTCATAATGTCGATATGCTTGTCGGTATGTATCTCATGCTTCATCCCATGAAAATCCTAGTTTATCTTTCACTTTGTGTTGTATGATGCTAATTGCTATTCTAACATAAATTTGATTGTGCTAGTATTTGCTTGTTGCCTTGAGGATTCTCTAACATTTCTTAGGAACCCTGATTCCAGATCTGCCAGATCTTGGGTTTGACAGGAATCGATATGTTCTCTCCATCAGATGTTGTTGAGAAAAGAGACGTACGCAGAGTTTGCATGTGTATTCGTTCTCTCTCTAAAAAAGCCAGGCTAAAGGACTTAAAGGTAAGAACTATAAATGCAGTAGTAAACATGACTCTCGTCTGTTTCCCCCTGGTTGTTTCAAGCCAGAGAAAATTGTTCTCTGATGCAGGTTCCAGATTTCGATGTTGTTACATACACGATAGCTATGCCAACCGAAATGGTTGGTGGTATCCGAAGATACTTAGAGCAAGCAAGGCATGGCTCTCCAAGTTCTAGTAGCTGCAGTTCAAGCATGGATTCAAGAGAACTATATAGCCAGGCAAGATTCAGATTTTCCCCTTCCACAAATCATCAAGATTGATATGTTAAGATGTTCAGAAAATAACGTCCATAGAGTAGACTTTTTAGAACTCAAGTCAAGCTTGCTGATGGAATGTGTTTCATTCTTGCTCTAGAGAAGGTTCAGCTTCAGCAGACATTTTGCTCAATATCATGATTCATATTCAGAGTCCGATGAAGCAGAAAGTGCATATGCTGAGTTCAATAGTCCAGTGTCAAATGCTTCTTATGATGATGCTAAGCTGCCCAATTTGGTTGGAGATGATTCACCCGAAGCAAGACTATTTCTTGATGCAAATGTGGTTGACTCACAGGACGAATATCACCTAAATTGTCGGGACAAAAGAGAAGATGGGCATATAAGTGGGCATCCCGGATCATGCTATTCAGCTGAGTCGGCAGATACTTCTCTTGCATGTGAATGTAGAATGGATACCAGTGCAATGACCAGTCATATTGACATGAGAGACCAGTCAATGATCAGTCGGACCATGTCCTTTGAGGAATCTCATGCCGATGCACCTGTTAAATGTTCTACACGTGACAATGAAGAACTTCATTCTGCCATCAACAATGAGAATGTGTGTGCTAGCACTTCTTCCACTGCAGACAAGCCGAACATTTCTCTCCAAACTGTCAACATTAATCCCCCTGTAAATCATTATAACGAGTATTGCTTTCCCCTGGACCAAAGTGATGATCTTTGCGAACGAAAGACAATGCAGATAGAGGACCAATTCAATACCATGAAGGAATGTAATACCCTCTCACATGACAGTGACCCAAATCATTCATGCGAAGAAAAGTCTATCCAAGATAGTTCCTATGATCATTCGCATGAGACATCCAAACATTTGCAGGCCGGGGCAGAAGTAAACTCCAAGGAACTGCAAACCAAGAATTGGTCCAAGTGTGATTTTCCTAGAAGAGATATGTTAGTGACAAATGCCTTGGAAAGTCGAAGTGATGAAACTGACAGGGAAAAGGTCAGTGGTTTTGTATTGGGAAAGGTGGGAAACGTGGGGCTTGACCATAATATAACAACCGAGATGCAGGGATTGGAGAAAGGAGGGCTGAAGTTTCCTATTGAACCAAACTCTGGGCACACCCATCACCTCAATTCTCGTGATGATATAGTGTCCAGAGGCATCCACAGCAGCAATCTAGAGGCACCAGGTCAAGGCAGGGATTCGTCGAGTGTGGCAAAATCTCATTCTCCTCCTCATGACTGTGTTGCCAAAACCAGCATTAGCATGAAAATGGAGGAAGCTAGCATGCAGAGACATATATCCTCATCCTGCTTATCCCCTACATCTTTGACAGAAATGGAAGTTACCACAAAGCAAGTTATTGAAGTGGAAGATCAGATTCTGCCTTCCATTGGAAATGCTGATGCAAACAAGCTGCCACAACTACTGGATGCCTTTGAAGACAATAAGGTAAATTCTTGGGAACTTGCTAGCTCGATATAAAAGCTTAAAAACATTTTGGGTTGTCATGTCATGAGATGCCATGTAGAGTGAAAGTTATTGGACTATCTTTATGTTTCGTAGAAATTCGACAACTGTGAAAAGGAACTTGTAGCAGCAAAGAATGGATGTGGGAATGTTGCGAAAATTGCAGGAGATAAGGACCAAAAGCCAGGAAATAGATTGCTGAAATCACTTGCTGGGGGAATGACAATTCTCGGTGCTGTGGTTCTTTTCATTCATCTCAGGTATGTCAGTTACATTGTATATCTGATGCCTTCATTAGGATTTGGGCCCCACGCAGCTTATGTTAGTATCTAATGGCAGGCAGAAGAGAGGTAGGGAGGAAACAGTAACTCTTGTGCCATCTAAATCTCAGGAACAAAACCAGGAGATTTCGAAGCAAGAGGAAGCAGAAATTGGTAAATCTGATTTGTTACAGCCTAGGGAGAGGCCGCTGAAATCTAAGGATAAGAATTCGGAGAGTTTAACACAAAGGCAAGCAGCAGGAATGAGTAAACTTCACGTCTTATATCCTGCAGAGAAGCTAAAGTTGTAAAACCAGTACAGTATAGTGCTTAACCTTCTTCACTTCACTGGTGTCATGAGAATTTAGCAGTTGTGCAAGTCAGCCATCAATATCACCATAGCTGGACCACAGCTTCTTCTTCTTCTTTTTTCTTCTTTTTTTTGAAAAAAACCATATCTTTTATAATGGCACATAACATAAACGGGTATGCCATTTATACTTTAGATATTTTTCATTGGCGGGACTGTATAAAGGATTAGTGGAGATCATTGAGAAAATCACAAAATGTATGCAAAGATGAAATTATTTATAACAGAAGAGTTTCATGTTTTATATTTAAATGCACACACGGTCTCCGTCTCTTCAATATATATGAGTTTGACTTAGAACACTTGACGAAGGATTGATTTGCCACCACGCTGCAGCTGCTTGACTTAGGTCTAGGTGGGTCTCTAGAATCCGAGAGAATTTTTTCTTGTTTTTTTTCTTTTGATGAGATAAGCCGAGAGGCTCATGGGCAGCAGTCCTGAAAGGCTGAGCAACAGCCAGATCCCAGGCTTAACTATACTCAGGATATCCAACCCTCCCGGTCCCTGGCCAGACATAACAACAGCCACATCCCAGGCTTATCTAGCTAAGAAATCCCCACGCTGACTAAAGAGATCCGAGGCATTGTGCTGTTTGATAACAGTACGCTCTGGAAAAAAGTTCATGCATAATCGATCATTCAATCCTTAAAGAAGAACATCTCAAGAACTCTATCCATGCTCCATGCATATATTACCAAAGTTTTTTAGTGCTATCTGACGGCAAGCATGCCCAATTTATGGTTTGTATTTAAACGATGATTATTTTTTGTTTGGAGAGGAGTGAATTAATTAGCACTCGCAATCTAACATGAAGAGCATTTTTAGCGGCGACAATAACGGCGTTAAGGTAAAATTTTGCTACTGAAACAATAGCGGCTGCCTTCACATCGCCATTACAACTATTGATACCGTCCCTAATTTATACCTTTAGCGGCGGCGGGCTGCCGTTTATTTAGTGGCGACATTTTACTCAGACGCCGCTAATATCGCTGCTAAAGGTTGTTTTATTTTTTTTAGCCTTCTTTGTTGCCGGCTTGGGGTTCTTTTGATGGCCTCGAAATATTTGGATCATCGTGATCTATTTTATAAAGTAATGTTTATGACGTGATATATAAGTCATCATTTGAGTTATATATCTCGATCGCATATCTGTCGTAAATAGATCCATGTCAATAAGAATAACCGAATAGAAATTCATTAACCAGCCTTAATGCTTTGTGAGCCAAAGCTTTAAGACCATGCTTGGTTGTACTATTCATCCACGAATTAGAATGGGAATTTCTTAAAACAAGAAATTCAAGGTGTTTGGTTGCAACCTCCATTTAAAAATCGGAATTGAAGTTCATACGTTTGAGGGAACTCTGAATTCCCAAATTTGATATGGGAATCCAAAGTTCCCTCGAACGGAAGAACTCTCATATTCATGGAATGTAAATGAATATCCTTCATTTTTCTTTGAATAAACTGATCAAACGGCTCAAATCAATCTTAATAATATTATTCCTTTCTCTCATTATTTGTTTTTGCTATTCATTTCAAATAATAGTATTATTTCCTTCTCTCGTTATTAATAATCTTTCATCCAAATAAGCCAAGGTAATGCAAATACATATACATACATAAATATATTCATAAATCCATGCTATTAGAGTAAGGGGTATTTTGATCTTTAATTTAAATTATCATTCCAATTCCCATGTTTATTATGTATACCATCAAATTCCATTCCCATTTCAGTTCCTTGCCGTACCAAACAATCATAATTCCTTTCCGGTTTCGATTCTCATGTCTAGCAGAATCACCATGCCTTAGAAGACCACTTTGTTCATGTCCTTCAAGATTAAGCACATCACATAGGAAACAATGGCGTTCCTCATCCTGCTACATCACCTTGGTTAGGTGAACAAAGGAGCTAATCCAATGAAGAAATCCTAATATCATGTTTAGTACTTCCTGCGCATAAGCACGATCAAAGAGAGCATGAGTAATGCTCTCAAGATCTCTCTCCTCCACATCTTGGACGGCTAGTATCAGACACCAGCCATGCTTTCCAGAGTCTCTCTCCTTAACTGCCCAGTTTACCACGTAATTTTATCAAGATGCTTTTTATGATATTAACCCTCAAAGCAATCTGAAGGCGCCGCCAGGCTAAAGGTCCAACACCAAAATTAGCCATGAAATTGGAGGAAGCGACCATCTAAAGACAGACATCCTCGACCTGCTGCTCATCATCCCTTACATTTCACAGAAATAAAAGCTTTAACTGTCAGAATGACTACTAATCAACATTCTGATGCTGAAAATATAAATATCCACCATCACCTGACTTGCAGTAAAACAAGGACACGCTGGATTTCTTCAACCACTCTTCAGAATCTGATTCAGTACTCTTCATGGGAAAAGGTTATTAGATGATTACACATGTATGACCATAAAACAAACAAAATACTGTCTAAATGAAAGTCCACTAGCCTAAACCCAAGATCTCTCCAACAACATACAAGTCTTCCCTCAAAAAGGATAAATGCATACCAATCCTCATAATAACACGAGTTATTAACAATCCTCTGTGCTGTGAGAAAGACAACCCATATGATACTTAGATCTGCCTGGAAGATGAGCACAACTCTCCAATCACACTGAACAATTTACAACACTAATATACACAAATTTGCCCAGTCGATTTTGCTGGGTGGTCGTTCACCTATTTTTGGTGCAACAGATGCATGGTTAAATCTACGCACTATTTAAAAGACTCTCAGCAAACAGGAATTCCAACAATGATGCTGTCCACGATGGGTGGCAATGCCCCAACATACAAGAAGTCAGCTCATGGCACCCCGATATGTCATAAAACCACCAATGGAGCCTTTATCAGGCACGCAATCATTTTAATGAAGACCAGGCAGAAATGCTGCATCAGAACACAATCAAACATCAGCATCCAACATCATGAAAGTGCTGCTCAGATTGTATATGGAGAATTACTTAAACAAATCAGCCTCAAAATACTGCCGCAAATTGTGAAGTGCCAATATATTGGGGAATTTCTACTTCGTTGCATTAATTAGAAGCTTTACCTGGTCATGGCAGGTACCAAATCTCGACTCTGAAGCTAAATCCGCCTTTCCCCACGATGTGAAGAATTATCAGAGCCTGAAGAATTCGACAGCGGTCTCCTCACAAACGGGTGCTCTAATAGCTGAGATGCAGAAGGGCGATCTTCAGGATTCACTTGCACACATCTAGTGATGAAATCGCGGGCATCCTCAGACAAGGAAGCAGGAATAGGAGGTGGATCTCCCTGGCCAATTTTGTACAAGGCTTGTATCTGTGATCACCAAGAACAGCTTAATACACTGTGAAACAGCATTACACAAAGGAGGGAAAGTAAAGTTCTTGCAAGCAATATCAAATATGGTTACATGGCGATTTAATAATGGAAATAAATGACTAGAGACAACCCGAACAATCAGGGGCAATATGTGGCCTCCCTTACTGAATGGGCTGTTCTAAATTAATTCTAGTCTCATCAACATAATATTCCCTTTCAACTAGTATTTGCAAGTAGTTCATGTAAGTTATACAACACCCACGTCCATGTTTTCTGACAGCAAACTCCAAACTTAAGGACATGGGGAAATCCAAGTAGCTTAACAACCACAAGTTCATTTATCTTCAGAAATCATTTTCCTTCATGGTTCGAGTATGCTAACCAAATCCTTTGCCCATCATGCATAAATAGCATTTACCTGCTATAACTCAAACTTCATTCGACAAACTTACGCTCTACTTCCTCTCTTTTTTTTACTCCAAAGAACTACATGTTAATCAAGCACTATAACAATGATAAGATTCAGCACTATAACAACGATAAGATGAACTACTTCAAGAATCTTTTGTTCCACAACTTTAAGATATGAATAACCACACAACATCGGAGTACACTCTCCTCGCCCTACTTGTCCCTCTCGTGTCTCCTTTCTTTTCTTTTTGTGCTGTTATAATGTTGGAGCTTCCAGCACTAGATAGAGACAAACACATTTATTTTTCCGGTGTCTCCTCTCTTCATCAACTGCTCACTTATGTTGTCTCATCCTATTTCTATAGTCTTAAGGTATTAAACAGGGAGGGCATTACATACAGTTGGTACATAAGTCTTCAAGATAATTGAGTTTGGTAGGTCAAACATTTGTCATATTATTCCTTCTTCAAACCATTCTGACACATAAAGCAGACTCCTCATCACAAAACCTATATTTTGGAAATGAATCTGCTTAATCCAATCCAAGGGAAGACGATTTTGACATATCTGATACCAGCGTACATTAACTTGAGTTTTAGACCACAAATGTCAGCACTAATAATAGAGAAACCTCTCTCGCTAGACTCATATAACCCAGCATCTTCATAGGATTGGGGAGCAGCTAGGCCGGGCAGCAGCCCAAGAGAGGTTTTAGTCTGAGTCGTGCATAGGACAGGTAGATAGCTGAATAAAACTTTATTTCTGTCTGCCAAGATAGATCGGTGAACATTCAATTCACGTGCATAGACATGGAAAAGAACAATGAAAAACTTTGAAGTAGTTCAAATGAAATTTTAAAAAAGCATTTCCATGTGTCACTGGATATTTAGAAAGTTAAAAAGAGGTTGATGACTAACCCACTCTATATTAGGATAAGGGATCTGACGTGTTAACATCTCCAGGACAGTGCAACCAAGGCTCCATATATCTGCTGCCCGCCCATATGTTTGTTTAGGCTTAACAACCTGAAGATTAAAACTTGGAGGTTAGGAACCATATAGAAGATGTTTGCAAATTATTTCTGGATAAAGAAAAATGATACACGAAAACATAAATATTCTAAGTACCGCTGCAATTACAAGCTATATCATACTAATATCAAACCAGTGCCACTATTATTTCTGCGTTTTAGTAGCAAAGAGGGCAGTCACTATAATACTAATAGAAGCATGTCTCTAATCATATTCAATGTGGCATCTCCGAGTCCATTATGGTAATCAAGCTATTTCTTCCAAGATATGGCATCCATAATGATCATAGCATGATTTCAATATGCTAACCTCTGGAGCCATCCAGTATACACTTCCTTTGCAAGATTTTGGCCCGTTTATCATCGTTATCTGTAGTTAGACAGTTAATAATGTCAAACATACATTTTATAACAAACAGAAGAAAGAAGATTTTAATATTAAAGAGAGATAAACCTCTTTCGCCAATCCAAAATCTGCCAGTTTGACGGAACCATTTGCATCAACCAGTATATTGGCGCATTTAATATCTCTGGCACAAAAAAGAGAGGATATTAATATACCTTCTTTGGCAAGGAACTAATGGCGTATTACTTAACACTTATTTAATCCATTCAAATCGCATCCTATAGTGAGTTGGAAACATCTCAAAGAAAAGCGAACAGTGAAAGAAGAGGGTTGTGAATTTAAGTCAAACAAAAATCTGTCAAAGGAAGTTACTGTTTAGCATTAAGAGAGTGAACATTGTGATTCAAAAGAAAGAAAAAGAACAAAAGAGAGGACATTCGACATTAGAAGACAACTATAGATGGGAATTAACCAAAATAAGCCAAAAATACTAATAATGACTGATATCAGAACGAAAAGGAAATGACTACCATAACTCTCTCTACAGCACATTGATATTACATCCACTAGCCTTTGCCTACAGACTTGTGGTTGATATTGCCATTGCCAAAGAAAAAAAATTGTTATTGTTTCTCAACATACACAAGAACACGGTACATAAATCACCTACCTTTCTCAAACAATGTAAAACATATACAGCTTGAATATGGACCTTACTAATGAACTGAGCATTTAGATATTTTTCCTCTATCACCTTATGAAATTTTAAGGTTCTGAACTATTCTTCTTGAAGAAGAACGCTTAAAAAGTTTACACCTTGTGGATGAAGAAGGCTTATGCCTGAGAAAACAGAATACTGCCTAGCAACATCAACCTTTTCCATTTTATATCTTGCTTAGATATTGAACATCCTAAAATTTCTGGCAGCAATAATGATTCTTTCAAGCAACATAATAAATCACGCTTGTAATACACAAGAACTACTCCTTCCACAATCTACAACTATATGGTTTCTCCATGTTAGTAATATTTCAAAAGCACCATGCTCATTTCACACATGACAGAATCAAGGAAAAATTGTTGATGCACAACACAACGATTAAATATTATGAGCTAGTTCATAATGTTAAAAATGAGTCAAAATCTTAAAAAGTTCATAATTTGAAGAATACATTCAAAAAGAGCTGAAAAACTGAAACTCAGTTACATCACCTGTGGATAACATTCCGCTCATGAAGATAATTCAGACCATCCAATATCTGCCTGGTGTATGCAGAGACTTGTGAGTCACGCAGATGATACTTTTGATAAAGAGATGCTAAAGAACCTTGCGTGATAAGCTCAATGAAGATGTAGAGTTTGGACTCTTCCTACAAAATAGGCCTTTATTCAAAAACTTCACATAAAAAAATAAAAAAAAGATACGAACAATTACATGACATTGAAATCAACAAAAACAACTCTGGAGTGCATAGCAAATCTTCACATATACCATTCACACAGTAATACACCGAGGGAAGAGAATCCAGCATATGTTCTATATGAAAGTATATTTCTCTAACATCAGACTAACTACCGCTCATAATTATATTTCCATGGCCCTCATTATTTGGTTCAAAATTTGATCTTTTTGGCCTCAACCATAGCTGCCATGAGATATATACAACTCCTAGTACAACTTATGAAGTATATGTTGTTTAAGTATTGGAGTGTGTAGACAAGGACACATACTTAGTCAAACAATCAGATGCATGAAAGAACAACTAATGATCAAGAGAGAGCAAAATCCTAGAGAAGTAGAAAAAATATACAAGTTCACCTCCTTTCCGAACAAAAGCTCAGTTGAAGATGACAGTGCAGAATTGTTCCTTACACTATCATCCAACAAATATGATAAAGCTACCAACCTAGTGATCTAAGAACAAGTGCTGGCAACACAAAATTGTTCCTTGGAAACAATTTCCCAGAATTTGTGAAAATTATTCAAATAAAGAACAGGTAAATAGATGCCACTACATTATTTACCAAGACCACATTTTATAGACAATTTGCTCAAGCGATATCCAATAATTCAAGGCTAATTTTAAAAGGGGAAAGATACCTTGTCCGTTCCGTAGTATTGAACTATGTTTTCATGTTCGAACTGGCTTAAGAGTGCAATTTCCTGGAAAAAATATATATGTCCAAGGTTGGAACAAAATGGTTAGCTAAAACCACTACCCAAAGTTGATCATACTTGAGAAAACCCATCAAGTTCACCTATGTCATTTTCCCCTTTGAGAAAAATGCTAGCTACTACGGTTCCAAAAAATAAAGAAATAAATTAACTAATAGACAAAATTTTGAGATTATAGTAACTAACCTGCTCTAGCTGAGCTATGCACTGCTGTGCATCGCTTCCTTGGCTCAACAGCGACACTTCTTTTACAGCAAAAAAAAAGCCATTACTGCAGAAAAACTAAATCAGCACATATAACTGAACTGAATTGATATATTGTCTCTGCAACCCGTACCAAAATATCAATCAGTTTCAAAAAATGAAGAGCCTTAACAGGCAGCAAAATTTCCCAAAAAACGAAATCTGTGATGATCTTATTTGAATTTTTTTGTACGAAGGCAGTCCGCCCAATCAACTAACTCAACCATTGTGTCATATATGAAATGTAACAAGAGTTGGTAGATGGCAATTCTCCGTATCCCCTTTATCCTAGTAATCCTTCAATTGCCCTCATTTAACAAAACTAATGGTGTCACAAATTCGGGGACTACATCTTCCTTTCCTCATTAGTCTATAGCTCCCAAACATTCAGCAATATAGACTGCCAGCCTGACCAACATACATCAAATTGCATATGACCAATTACCCATGCTCTCCCTTAGAAACTATCCATAAAAAGGTGTTGTATTCTTTTTGTGTTATCGGGACTGAATTCTATGCACACCGTGCACACACAGATGACATAGAAACTATATGAAATGAAAGTAAGCTACACCAGGAAAAATAAAAAGAAAAGAACAAAGAACTGGTGAGCTACAACAGCATTCTTACAGTCACTTGCTTAGACCCAAGATTCGGTAATGTCTCGAGCAAAAGCCATAAGGAACATCAAAAACGTGCTCTCATAACTAGTACCAAGGGACATCAAAATGCATGGTCTGAAACGGGAAGTTATAAACTTTTAATAAGGATGCAAATAACAGTTGCAACAACAAGTAATACCAAGGAAAGCTGCAAAAAATTATATAATTAAGCTAGGGTATGCAACACAAAATTGGGAGTCCCAGTATTATGAATTCCCATGCTCATTGACAGATGACAATATCAAACACAGAAACCAAATAAACTTGTGAGCACCAAAAAATAAGACTGGGGGGAATTCTAAGTAGAGTGTGTGCTGTGACAGTCAATCGGCAGGAAGACAATCTTAGATAGTCCCATACACAAGGCAACATGTTGACGGGATATGTATATGTGAACCAGTAAACATGAGTACTTATCCAAGCACATCATGTGAACAGACCGAAATCACCCCCAATTGCTAACAATAATCAGAGATACTTACTCGCTGATCCCTTCGTACACCGTCCCGAATGAGCCACTCCCAAGCATCCCTCCCCGCATCCACGACCCGATGTTCCTTTTGAATCTCGCATTGGGTGAGATGATAAACATCGTCTCCGTGGTCGTGCTGGACGAATCGTCATCATTCGACGTTGAGAATGAGCATGACACAGTCGCATTCTCCACCGTCTCTCCCATCCTTTCCTCTTCCACTACTTCCTCCTTACGTCCATCATGTTCCTCCTCCTCCTCCTCCTCCTCCTCCTCCTCCTCCTCCTCCTCCTCCTCCTCCTCAACAAACTCCTGTATCCTCCGTCCTCCGTCAAACCTGTCCTCCGGCTCATCTGGAGCGAATGACTTCACGAGATCCCACGACGACCCGATTTTGCCAAATACCGGAAGTGAAATCGACGGCGGAGGCGCGAGTGGCGAATTCCTCTGCATAGGAGGAGAGAGTAACGGTGGCCGTGTGCCTTTTATTCCACCGTCTCCGCCTCCTGCAGCAGGCCAAATGGGCATGGGCATCGGCCGCGAATCCTCCGAATCCCCATCCTCCTCCCTGATCTTGATCGCATCTTTCAATTCATCTACGATCGGATGCAGTGGAGGGCAATCCGGCGCGGTAGAGTTCTGATCGAGGCGAGATGGCGGGAGCAAGTCGAAGGAGGAGGACCGAGCCTTGTGGAACTCCCAAGTAGCTTCCGGGATAGCGAAGTCCTCGGGTCCAGCTAACCCCAGGCTCCGACAAAGATCGTCGACCTCGCCATCGCCACTTCCCCTTATCCGAAAACTAGTCTGGTTGGAGTACGACGGCAGCGGGAGATCCAGCGACCTGGTGCGAAGCCCCGGCGACTCATCCGACGAAGACGAAGACGCCGACGCCCAAGAAAACACCGCGTTAACCCCGGTCGGCTCGTAGTCGATGTTCTTGACGGCGTTCCTCCGCTCCAGCCTCGGCCCCTTGGCGGCCTTCCGGTGCTGCTTGGGCTGAAACCGCTTCTTGAGATCCATGGGATCGGATCCGAATCCAGCTACCGCGAACATGACCACGATCGATGGAGGGGAGAACCCATCAAGGAATCGAAATCGGAGAGAGAGGGACAGGGCGAGGGTTTTGAGGGAAGAAGAGGGGGTGGCGTCTAGCGGGAGAGGTGTTGACTTGACTCGAGAAGGAGAAGAACGCGGTGATGAGAAGATAGATAGATAGATAGATAGCTTGCCCCCATTATTTTTAAGACGGTAATAAAGCCGGTTTATTACTATAGCGAAGGGATTTTTTTTTAAAATTATTTACAGCGTTTCTTGATAGCTGGTGGAATGAGACTTTTTTTTATAGATAAATACCAGGGCGCAGGGCGGTGGAAGGGGTGTTTAGAGTAGTAATAGAGTCCAACACCCCAACCACCGATGGCGATCCCAATAGTCAAACGGCTTATAAAGCATCGACATACGTCAAAATTCGTGCTCTTATTAGAAATTTTCTCCGAATGTTCGTTGCTCCGTTGACTATCTCCAGTGTGTTTTAGATCGGCTGCGTCGGATCAGGGACGGCAATGGGCCGGGTTTCCCCGTTAACCCGCTTGACCCGCCCTGCTTGGGGCTGAGAAATGGGGCAATTATCGGATTGACGGGGGCGGGGTGAACTAAATGGGGCGGGTTAAAAGTTGGGGCGAGACGGGGATGGATTTTGGTCAACCCGCCCCGCTTTCGACCCGACCCAGATATGATTTTTAGTAATTTTAAATAGTTTTAATAATTTTATTCTAACTCTTGGATTTAGAACAAACAGCTAAAAAAGGTGTTAGTATAAGAATAACTAATATATTAGTTACCGACCAACAAATTTGTGATAAAAATTATCGGCGTTATTAACTTTGTCGAAAGAAAATGAGAATTCTGAACGGGGTGGGGTAGAGGCGGGGCGGGGCAGGGACGGAGGAAATGTAGATGGGGCGGGGATGGGACGAACGTCTTGCCCCGCAACGGGGGCATGGGGCAGGGATGGGACATGGTAAATTTTTTTGGGGCGTGGACGGGGTGGGTGAAACCCGCCCCAACCCGTCCCATTGCCATTCCTACTCGGATCGAATAACATAAGTGGTATCCCGACTTTATCTTTATTTTTCAACCAAACATTATATCCCCCAATAACTCTATCCTACATACTAATCACTACCATCTCTAAACTCGGAATAACCTATCTCACTGCTTATGCACAATATCATTTAAATTTTAAAAAAATGATCTTTGGCTTAGTAGTCTTACAAATCCTCTGTAGTTGTATATGAGTTTCTTAAATATTGATAATATATCATATCAGTCTCTCACATCATATATATGACTAGGTCGTGGACCCGTGTCACCTGGCACGGCTAACTGCCCGTCACCACTATTTCTATAATAACTTACGCCACATCAGCCCACTATCCTCTTTCTTTTTTTTATTTAGTTACAATTTTATGTCACGTGTGTATAATTTTATGACTCAGATGATAAGTCATAAAAATAACTGTCATTCTATCTTATAAGGTAAATTACAAAAATAAATATCATATCATTCTCTCAAAACCATACAAATGATTACAAAAGTGATACCTTGAATAAATTAGAAAAAAGAAATATTCATGACGTATTCTCAACGTCACCGCTGGAATCTTACGGTGTTACATGAATTTACTCGTTTACGTCTCAAGTCAAATGGCTATATAACTCAATGCAAAATGATATTTTTGACATTTTCACGGTGTATTTGGCTTTTAATCCGGGATGGAGTCTTTTAATAGACGGAATTGGACGGCGTAACATTTTTATAAACATTTGCGTGATTTGAGGGTCTAATAGTATTGTCGCTATTGGTATTTGAAGTAGTCGTGTGCAATTAAATAAGATCAGATGAACTAATAAGTAAAAAACCAAAAATAAGATAAAATAATTTGTCTTGTTGTATATTTAACTAGGTGGCAGCTCCAGTGCTACCTGACACCGGTAATTACCTCCACCTCCCATTAATCATCATCTCTTTTCTAATCATCCGATAATCATAATTTTCCATATAATTTTATTTTAATCGTATAATATATTCGAATCTAATTTTGATCGAATATTCCTATTCATATGATCGAATGCACCGAATCTTATATAATAAATATAATAAGATGAATTAAATCTTATATAATAGATTAGTTGTCGTGCACAAACAAGAATGGGATCGGACACTGCACATCACATCAAGATGCACTCTTCAGACAGATGACACACCGCTAATTTTTTACTCCAAATTAGAAGACGCGCTTGACGATATGAAATGGTCGAATGGCGATAAAATAAAATAGACAAGTCACTCCTAATTTATGTCAGCATATTATATAAATTTTTTTAAAAAAATTCTAACCCAGCTTCGGCACAACTATTCAAAAGGAAAAAAACAATTATATAAAAATCTCTCGCTAATACAAAATATAATATATTTATCACCCCGGTTTTCTTGTTGACTGAGTGAAAGGTCGATCACGTATTCGGCCAAAAACAAAACTTAATTTAATTGGCTACTAATAAGATGGAGTCCAACATGACTTGGATTAATCGAGTAGGTTCGATAACAGTATAGATAATTACATTGTTCAATTTGACCCGTTGTGTATGGTTAACCAATCATGACCGTCAGATGAATAAGATGATGGATGCACGGATGGGAATCATCAAAGGCAGTATATATGACCATTCAAAGTCGTAGTCATCTTTATACATTCGTTGTTCCTTTGTCAAACTCTAAAACGCATGCTTTGAATGATAAAAATGTCAATCAAATGCAAGAGAAGAGATTGTGTGCTGACCAAACCGAGAAGATTTATTTGAAGGTCATGACAACATTTCATCCTTAAAAAAATCTTCATTTTCATATTTATTTTGTATATTTTTTTGAAATCTCAAGCACTATATTAAAGTCTCGGGAAAAAAAATGCACATAATAAATCAGTTTTATTTTTTATTTTTAAGGGACTGTAGTGAATGTCCCCCGTCTCCGGGCTCATATTTTTTTTTAAAAAAAAATATATTTTTTGTGTTTTCATAATAAAAACACAAAAAACTATTTTAGATTTTTTTAAAAAAAATATAATGAATTCAATTGGGTTTCTATAAATCTCATCATCATTCATGTATCATCCCTCATGATGTTGAGGGGAGGCCACTAAAATCGTAGCAGGAAAATATGATATTCTAAATATCGTGCGTTGAACATGAAAGTTGTGATTTTTTAGACCGAAATATGATACTGACCCGTAGTTTAAAATTGAAACATTGATTTGACCCAAATTTAATTTTGGCTTTTTGCGTTGGCCTGCCTTTTGGTCAGGACCAAACACATGCGGCTCCAACCCGATTGGAATTTTTCGAGTGTCAACCCGATCAAACAGATGTGGCCCGACCAAACAAGCGCGGCTTCGACCTGATTGTAAGAGACGTTGGATCGTGGCACGTGCGATGTGCATATTGAATGTGATTCAAAGGCTGATGTGGACTCGGTGGATGGCAAAACCCCGGCTTCGCAGAATCTAAATCCGGTGCTGAGTGATATATGAACGCAAGTGGGTTCACATGTGGAGCTTTTGGGCTAGTTTGGTTCGGAGATAGAAATAATAAGGATAAATGGGGACGATGAACTTTGGAGATAAATAGAAAAGATGGAGATAAGAGATTTTGGGATAAAAAAGAGTAGGATTAATGATTAATGATTAATGAATAATGAATAATGAATAATGATTAAGAAGTGAGGGGGACAAATAAGAGATTTTAGAATAGAAACGACAGGAATAATAAGTAATGATTGTAAAAATAAAAATAAATTAATAATAATTATTTAGAGATAAATATAAAAAAAAAAGATTTTAATGTTCGAGGATAAAATAG
This sequence comes from Narthecium ossifragum, assembly GCA_963920575.1. Classification (NCBI taxonomy): domain Eukaryota; kingdom Viridiplantae; phylum Streptophyta; class Magnoliopsida; order Dioscoreales; family Nartheciaceae; genus Narthecium; species Narthecium ossifragum. Next base: position 36,761,947 of record OY986964.1, read on the forward strand.
AGACCTATCCATTCCGAACCAAACATGGTCTTTGAGTTCTTTCATATTTCAAGGTAGGCATTAATGAGAGGATTGGACGGTGACGCAAGCAAGAGATAAGAGATGGAGAGCTGCTTCTCCCACCCTCTGACACACCCCCTCTCCGGCCCCACCTATTCTTTTCCATTTATACCCCCGCCCCCCCCCCCTCAGCTGCAATATTTGACTTTGCCCTTCTTTTCTTTTTCTCTCAATTTTGCGTTGTTTTTTTAGTTTTGTTTCTTCATTAGTTTTGTTTTTATCTGTTTTCTTTATTATTTTTTAATCAATTTTATTTCTTTTTTATTAACAGTTTTATTTTTCTTTTTGGATAAGAGGTTTTTTTTATTATATATTTGTAATCTTTTGTTTAATTTTTAGTTGTAGATTTTGAGAGTAATTATTTGTAAAAATTTAAAAAAGTATAAAAATATGAATCAAAATAAAAGGTATAGGTATACATTGTGTTTTGTGAAAAGTCTCTCAAATATTGATTTAGCCATTATCAGGGAAGAGTACGTGTAACAATACATAAAAAAGAGATACACAAAAATATATAAAAATACAAATTCTAATCAATATTACATGGGAGGGAGGTGTGACTAAAGAGTGACTGATAAATCCTTCATACCTCTCCAAGCCTATATATAGACGTGAGAGGAAAGCAAAGAAAAATCATTTATCTTATCGATAAGTGCGCCTATCTTCTCAATACGCGTGTCGATCTTCTCGGTAAGCGTGCCTAACTTATCGATATACGTGCCCATCTACTCGGTAAGTGTGCCTATCTTCTTGGTAAGCGTATAGATGATCTGAAATTTGAAATTTAAAAAAAAAAATTATTTGAAAATTTATTTTTTTACAATTTAAATCGTTAAGATTTTGAAATTTTATCAATTTGAAAATTAAAATAATAAAAAAAACTGATTTAAAAAAAGCAAAACTAATAAAAAAATGAAACTAAATAAAAATTAAACACAACAGGTAAAAAAAAAACGGGCAAAGGAGAGATGTCTGGATATAGAGAGAGATAGTGAAAGGGGTATAAGGGTAAAACACCGGGGGACAATGGGTGTGTCAGAGGGGGGGCGGTGTCAGGTGGGTGGGAGAAGCAATTTGCTAAGAGATGCAGTTGATGATGTAATGAATAACAGACCGAGGGTATCTGTGGCCCCGGATTGGGAATTTGGGATGGACTTCTCCACGCTGTAATTGTTAGCCTCTGGGCTTAAGTTTTCCATAAAAAACAAAAAACAAAACTGAATAGATGTTTTAGTTTAGTCGAGAATGGCTAAGCCGAAGTCAAGCTTAAGCGAGCCTATATGGCCTCGTTTGGTACGGGAATAGATTTCGAGAATAACCTTTTACCGGGTTAAGGGGGAGAATATTCCTAGAATATTTTCGAATCCACTATTTACTCCACCTCTTAACCCTAAACACCATTTCCCTTATTCTAAGTAATCATTACAAAGTTATTCCCATTCTTCGTTCTACTTTTCCCTTATTTCAAGTAATAATTACAAAGTTATATTTAAAATTTAAAATAAAATTCTTTAATCCGAAATAAAATTAACCCGTACTAAACGAGGCCTATATATCCAATCGGGCTTTAATCAGCATGGACCGCCGTCGAGCTTGATTTCGATGTTAGGCTCGGTCCTAATTCTTGAAGAGACCAACACGGGCCCATCATATCAAAGACAGCCATGAGGGGCGAGTGACGGCGACGCCAGACCAGGGTCAAGCAAAACAACAAACACAGCGACGCATTAAACGACCGGCATCCATCCGTCCACTTTGCCTCGAGATACGGCCACCTCGACCCAACCCAGAGCCGCCTCCGTACGCCAGTGATCCCAGCCCGGGCGGACCGATCGCGGCCGCCCGCACCGCAATCTCCTATGCGGGCCGCTCCCCCGCAAACACTGTCCCTTGTTCAAAACTTCTCCCCTTCCTCTGGAACTTACATTTCGTCACAATGGCGTAACCCATCCGCCATCCTCTCTCGATCTCTCTCTCGCTTTCGAATAGAGTCCTTTTATAAGGACTAGCCCATTACGACGTGGCCACCACTGGCGCCATTCCCCTCTAGAGCATCCGATCCCATCCGACCTCCCCCCTTCTCCGGCGACCTAGCCGATTCCCAGCCAGTGGAACCCTAATCGCTGGCCATCGGAGGAGGCCGGATCTTCGGATAGTCGAAAGATCCCGCCTTTCGTCGTGGGGGTGTTGCTTTGTATCGTGTGGGTGAGGATGTCGTGCGTTTGTTTTGTGCGCGAATCTCAATGTTTTTGGCGAGTTTTATGTTTCGTTTGGCTTACATCTTTTGTTGGTGTCCAGGCATTGGAGAGCTCTGATTGGATTCGAGAAGGGAGGCTTCCTGGGGGAAGGGTAGGGTTTGGTTGCTTTCTTTTGATGCTGAATAGTGTTTATTTGCTGTTTTAGTGGTGTCATATTTGTCTCTAGTTCGGAGTTGTTTGGCAATGGGATCTTTAGGTTATTTCGGAAGGAGAGGGAATGGTTTTTAGGCACTATGGAGTTGGGTGTATCACGAGCGGATTAGCGGAGTCTATGATGGATCCGGTGCAGGACATTGGACTATGGGATGTTGCTCATGATTGATGCCTGTGCATTTCCCACCGGGGCTTGGTACTGTGCTTTGTTTGGTCAAAGATTGGATTTTGCGATTGTTTTAAGCCTTCGTTCCTTCTGTTCCTTGTGTTCTGCCTGTGTTAGGATGAACCTGATCTCCTCTTTTCTTTGTTGCCTTTGTTTTTCCATGAATATGCACAAGCAATCTTCAAAAGTGCCATGGCTTTTAATAAGATTTCATGATATCTTTCCTATGAGTTTTGCCAACATCAAGTTCGATCATTTCCTCTATGCTTCCCTTGCCCTTAAAGATTTCATGATGTACAGCTACACTCATAGGTAGCTTTTACATTTGGTAAATTGTCAGCAGATTTTCAAGGCTTTTTAGCAATCACATTGCACCATGTAATTAATATAGGCTTTATTGTTGTTGTGTCAATTTGGTTAGATGTACCCGTGGCTTTCATAGTTCATCGCATGAGTGCATATTGGCTTTTAACTTTGTTCAAGGCATCCTACTTGTTTTCATTGCACTTTTGGCTGCATCGGGTTTCTTTTGTGCTTTCACTGATTTACTCGATAAGTCTGACATAGTAGTTTATCCAATGCCGCCTCAGTTATAAAAAATACATCGCCTTTGAGTGACATATCCCGATGCACCTCCCTGGTGGACAACTGTATATTATCCTTGTGTCAAGGTAGGAACTCTCTACTATGCAAATTAAAATGAAATCAAACCACAACTTTTGTGGAATAGGAGTAAGTGTGTTTTGTAGGAATTATTGTTGGCTTTAAACTGTTTTAAATTAAGCATGAATCAACTATAAGAGACTTCAACTGTCCAACTGGCTTTAAATGTTAGAAGTACCTAGGATAGTGAAAGAGTTACTTAAGAAGACAATCATTGTCATTTTAGGAATCAAAATGTTTCCTGCCGGTCTTTTTAGAGAGAAACTCTGGGTTTTCCAAAAGATGACCTTATAAGGCAGAATGTGAATTGTAAGACACTTAGAGCCCTTAGCAAATGTATGTTTCAACATTTTTTTGCTCGTCTTTTTGTTCCCTGTTGTTTACCTCCTACTTACTGTCCCAAATCTCCAGCTTGTATGCGATATGCATTCAAGACAAACATCCTTGCTAAAGTTTCTAGTTATCTTAACAATTTTCTGTCTTTTGTAGCTATATTCATGTATAAGTTTGAATTCCCAATTTTTAAAGGTTGGATGCGCTATCCTTTAACGAAGAATATCTCTTATAGAAAGCACATCTATTTATGTAATCCAAACATCCTTGCTAAAGTTCCTAGTCATCTTAACAAATTTGTCTTTTGTAGCTATATTCATGTATAAGTTTGATTTTTTTAAGGTTGGATGGGCCATCCTTTAACAAAAGAGTATCTCTTATAGAAAGTACATCTATATATGTAATTCAATTAACAATTATGGTTAATAGAATAACACTCTTCACTAGTCTGCTGTAAGAAGCAAGCTTCCATGTTTATCTCTAAATGACCTTCCTGTCCACATGCCTTCTTACAAGTTTATTCAGATAATTGTCTATGTAGAATAACAGTTTGAAATCTGTAGGATCTCAATCTTAATAAATTGTCGAATGCCTTTTGATGCATTTCCTTCTCTCAAACAAGAAATCCTTTGAAGTTTGAACATTGGGCTTATTAGTTGCATTCGCACTGTTCTTTTCTGGATTCATGTTTGTGCTATGTTTTTTCCTGTTAGTAATTAGTAGTTTGTTCCGGCTGTTTTTCATTGCTTCTGGGGTGATTCTTGCAGCACCCTGCCACCAAGAAGATAACTAGCCCATTAGTGATGCTATGATTCAAGCAATTTTTTAATTGTGGCATGTGATTTCAGAATATGATGAGATTGAACGTATATCCTGCCTTTGCTTTTGGGATCATTTATTTATGTGACATTCTTGACAGTGGGCGATTTTATGCCGCGTGTATCACTTTAGAGTCATTGGTTAGAGGTCTAAACACTTTTAGCCTGCGGTTTGATGGCAAATAAGAGCCACAAATTTAATTCTATGCCTACAAAAAATACAATATTTTTTCCTATCATGCAAGATCTATTTTGTCAGGTATTAAGTAGTCCTGTGCATTCTGACATCTTTTTAATAACGGATCAGTTGCTGCTTACCACTTTTCATTTTGGCACGGAATCGACTAAATTAACCTTACCATATCTTGGTATAGGGTATTTGGGAGATGGTGATGCTTGAGAATTCCCTTTTCTCTCAATTTTTTTTTGTTTCACTTTCGTTCTGCATAATTTCTTCACCGCTGCAGACATTTTGATACTTATGGGCTGGAGGATTGTTAATGGCTGATCAAATATACTGTAAATTCTCTTTCTTTGTTTTCAGATACTGTAGGAAATGGCAAGAAGTATCAGAAGCCGTTGCAGATTATCACGTCAGCTTAGGACGAGACCATATCCTCTACCTTCATATCATGGGGGGGTTACAAAAAAGGAGGGCAAACTGGACAAGGCATCATTAGCATCGGAAAGAAGGGATTGGAAACATGCTAAGTGCTCCGTGTGCATGGAGTATCCACACAATGCTGTCCTCCTGCTCTGCTCTTCTCATGACAAGGGCTGCCGCCCGTACATGTGTGGGACCAGCTACCGCCACTCTAATTGTCTGGATCAGTTCAAGAAAGCATACGCCGCTAGTCACGAGTCCTATGAGGAGGACTCAAGCCTTGGTCTGGCCTCTCCTTGTCGGCCAGTGTGGAAGAATCCTGGTGGGATGGAGCTTGCATGCCCTTTATGCCGTGGGCAGGTAAAGGGATGGACGGTGGTGGAACCAGCACGCAAATATCTCAACAAGAAGAAGAGAGGCTGCATGCAGGATGGTTGCTCATTTGTAGGGACATACAGAGAACTCCGGAAGCATGTGAGGGCTGTGCATCCTCGTGCAAAATCCTGGGAGGTTGATCCCGCGCTTCAACAGAAATGGAAGACATTGGAGCACCAGACGGATCGGGCTGATGTGATCAGCACCATAAGGGCCACAATGCCTAGGGCAGTGGTAATGGGGGATTATGTCATAGATATGGCTGATTCCGATCCTGAAACTGATGAGGAGGATGATCTCAGTGATGACAGGTTGTTTGAACCCCGCAGGCGCGGAATCAATCGGGATTTCCTATGGTTTCTCTTTCGAGAGGGTGCGAGGTTCATGAGGCTAAGGGGAAATGGGGTACCTGATACTCCAGATGCTATTGGTCGTTTGCCTGTAGTGGACGATGATGGTGCTGTGCCAACTGGAAACAACAGTGATGATGGCAATGAAGAAGATGATGATGATAGAAGTGATGCGTATTTACAGCTGCTCAGATCTGAGAGGCTCAGATCTGAGAGGCGGAGACGGCTGCGTAGGATCCGTGGCCGCGGGAGATTTGCCTCTGGTTTGAGCTAATGACTGAACTTGTTTGATGTTTTTCGTAGCTTTTCTATGGAGAAGAGCGAAAAAAACACAGCACATTTTAGCTATGTTTATTCTCAAAAATCCATGAAGATATACAATGTGTCAGTCGAATTTTATGTTCATGTCACAGAATCTTTATCTAAGTTATTGCAATGCCATGCCTTATGGATGCTGCTTCGCTTCTGTTATACTTGTACATACCTGTATGTTTGGCCTTCTTGTGAGGTTTTTTGGTATCTTTTGCTATTCTGAAGATAGGGATTCACCTCTAAATCGTTATATTTTGTTATCTCTACGGCTTTATATGGTTTATAGGTAAATGAGTAGCCATATGAGCTATTTTTCTGGCAATATTAGTTTCTTTCAGATGCACACTCATGTGGGATGTGAATTCTATCAATTTGTAAATCCATCATTATATAGGTGTGTATTCTATGATTCTTAAGCGAAATGGTGCTCTTCGGTCATTTTTGAAGAAAAAAAAAATGAAATTATAATCCTAGAATACGTTGAAAGATTATGTTTGTTCTAGTTTCACATTTTGGTTGGGGATATGAAATACATATTGCTTGAATAAAAGCAACGTATTATCATTCAACAATGTAAGAGAATATGAAAGCTTTTAAGGAAAGGATATGGGTTTATGTTTTATCTAATCCCTCATCTAGAAATCTGAAAAAAAATGAAGAATAAAACTTTCCTCGCTCCAAAACTCATTCCTTTGTAGCAAATTTTTCATTATAATTCTGAAATAATGGAACTTTATTTCGAATAAGCTCGCTTATATCAGGACTTAACCTGATCACAGGTTAACAGGCTGAAAAGCCCGGCCCGTTCACTGGAGTTGGGCATAAACATCTGCTACACACGTGACGAAGGGGGGCCCCATACGGGCTTGGTTAACGATTGGGCCCAAAAGTCTAGGTCGGGCAGGAAATGTGGGATGCACCATGCAATGATCCGGTCGGTCCGGTTCGCAATTAAAAACAACCTTATTAAGTTTTTATATCCTATAAACTGGGCGGGCTTGGGGCATAAGTATAGACCCAAAATATCGCGTAGGGCTTGGACCTGGTTTTCCAAACGGGCTGGGCCCATATTCACAGAGTCTACCGCACCGCCAAAGCGGACGTCGAAATGGGACCCCAGTCGTTCGGGCGTCCATGGATCAATAAAAATATTGCTTCTCTAGGGGGTTGGTCAGGTGGAGGTGGCCTCTCTCCTTCTTCTGCTCCACGACCATAACGAACCTCCTAGAGAAGAGAGCTAAATAGCAAACGCTGAAGCCCTTCCGCAGAGGCTTCGATGGCTGCGGGTGCGGAGGACGATCTGCTCCTAAAGAGCTTCCTCGCGGAGGTCAGCGAGGCCGAGAGAGACAACGAGGTCCTCAGGTCCCAATCCCACCTCCTCCTACTCCTCTATGTCTGTCTTTCTAGGTTTAATTTGCTTATCTATGTCTTGGATCGCTTGGATGTTATATCTAGGTTAGGATTTTTAATCGAGGTGTCCCTATTGATGCCTTCAAGAAACCCCTCAAAGTTACCTCCGTACCCATCCCTAGATTTTGGAGAAATTATTGTCTCGTTTAAAGTTATACCCGAAACATTGCGATTGGGAGAAGTGGGGATTAAGGTCTGCGAGAGAGTAGATTGCGATTGATGAGTATAAATCAATAAGGAACTAGGATGAGCCACTGTTGGGATAGTTAGGAAGAGTTAGTAGTAGTTTAGTTTGTTATAGAATAAACCAGATGGAGCCACAGAGAGGCGAAGTTGCCTAAACAAAAAGATTGAGAAAATTCCACGGACTTCATGACAATTGCTATACCTTGTTTTCTGTTAAAAACTGTTCAATAAAAAATGTATGAGTAGTTTCCTTGTCGATAATTCGTTGCCATAAGAAAGCTAATTTTCAATCTTTATAATGCACTAGTGACGAGAGAAATGGACGACAATGATGTCTTTGCAGAATCCTCCTTTTGTTCTGTATGTTTTATGTTCAATTCAATCTGGTTAACAACTATGAACCTCCACAGGATACTTGCTTGCTTCAAATTGAATCCTTTTGAGCATCTCAACTTATCATTTGATTCATCACCAGAAGAAGTAAAGAGGCAATATCGAAAGGTAAAATTTGAGCTTCAGATATAGTTTTTAAACCTGTTTTCTTCTGCATTTACTGATCATCCACCACTATGGGACACTTTTTTTTATTGTCTTCCAGTTGTCATTGCTGGTTCACCCTGACAAATGCAAGCATCCACAAGCCAAGGAGGCATTCGGAGGTATGCATGACACTATGTGGATTACAAATTCACTGTTTCCTGTCTTGGTTCCATCGCAGCATTTGTTATTCCAAGTCCTACGAGCCAGAAATATTAATATTAATCTCGTAGAAATAATTTGGCAAATGCTGATTCTTTTATCTTGTGAAAGATGATGCCTGAATAGTTTAGGTGTGGAGAACTTTGTGATGATTTATTTGCAAATGTTGGTTCTGTTGCCTTACGTTTCACGAAATATGAGCCTGTTAGGAGTAGAGAAATTCAGAAGAGAGCAGAAACTTTGAAATAGTCTGAGTGATTGTATAGGTTCCTGTTGATAAGTTTGCTATTGGAATAATAGCTTGAGTACTCTTCAGCAAATAAATACATGCTGTCTACTGAATTTTTATCACTCTCTAATATAGAAATGCAACTCCCTTGCTTTCTCTACTCACTGATGTCTAACTAACATATAATAATGGTTTGCAATGAAACTTGGGTTCTAGTGTCATACACCAAGTTTGCCCACAGATCAAAGTTATAAGGATACTGGTCGTTATTGTTATGTGCCATTCAACTCTGGAATCATACTCTATCATTGCACTTTCAAAAATGTGGATGGAATTTTATGTTTGTATCCTGCCTTTGGTGGATGGAATGTATTCTTAGAAAGTAAGGATATCTCGAGCTTAAAGGACTAATAGACTTTTGTTATACATTACGCTTCTTTTTACTTGGTTCAAGCCTGTATGTAGCTATGATTTGAATTTTTTTCTTGAAATTATCTGTGTATCTTTGGGGTGGTTGTTTCATTTCACATGACAGCACTAGCGAAAGCGCAGCAGTTGTTACTTGAAGAACAGGAAAGGGAATATCTTCTCATGCAAATTAATAATGCAAAAGGTTGGTACAAAAATTTAAAGTGTTATTTTACAGCAATGCTGTCATGGTTGATGTCTACTATACTAGGCAAATACCTTTGGTACGACTTGCTGATCCTGCTGTCTGCTATGGTGCTTACAGTCTTGTCATTATGATCTTAATTCGTGCTTTTTTTCTCTCTATGATAGTTTAGCATCATTTGCATCCATGACAACTCCTGTGCTGTAGTTGATGAAACTTTACTGCCAACTTTTGTTAACTATCCACACAAATTGGGCCGTCTTTGGAGTAATTTTACCCATTTTCCTTTCAGGTTATTGGTATTATTTATCTCACTTGGTATGCTCCTTAGATAGATGTTTATGTGGTGCATATGTCAGTTTGTACTGCATATCTTTTTGCTCATATAACAAGCTTATAGCTCCAAGTTATGTTGGATGCTTAATTTCTGAGACTGATTTGATTGCTTCAATTAGTATCCAGAGATAAAATTGGATTCTCTTCTTTTGTTCCATTTTTCGCCTTGTAGAACAAGAAGATAAATCTTCGATTATTGCCGTTGTAATACTTTGTGTGCACGTGATGGACTGCAGACGAGCTGAGGGCTAAGAGGAAGAAGCAATTGAAGAAGGACAATGCTTCTAAGATAAAGTCCCAAGTCGATGAGGTAGATAGCTTATTTCGATTTGTATTTGTCATTATTTTTTCTAAACTATTTCCCAATTTTCATGTCTTTTCTAGTCAGTACATGTACACCTTTTCATGCTAAAAGTTTTATTCTCCTTTGTATAATCTCAGATTTACAAAGAACCATACTTTTGTGCCCATTGACTTCATATTGTGAAATTTCTGCTTTATCATTAGGGGTGTCCATCCGGGCTGGCCCGGGTAATCCGGCCCGGGCCGGGTTGGAGGCAATACCCGGTCTGGCCCTTGTAAGCATCCGGACCGGGCCGGGCCAGTAGCGGGCCCAATAGGCCTTCCACTCGGTCCGGCCCAGTTATGGCCCTGCCCGGCTTGGAGAAAAAAAGAGGATCGGGGCCCACCTCTCTCCCCGATCGGAGTCGGCGACGACTCCGATCGGGGCGACCGGCGTCGAGGTGGCTGGATCGGGGCGACCGAAGGCGTGGGAGCAGACGGGCGGCGAAGGCGTGGAGGATGGGCGAGTAGGAGTAGAGGAGATTAGTGGAGGGGTCGATCGAGAGGGAGGAGAGGTCGCTCGACATCGCCGGAGGCGGTGGCAGAAAGGACGATAAGAGAGATGAAGATGGTGAACGCCATTAGAGGCAGAGCTCACTGGCGTGGGCGCACGAGTAAGGGGATCCAACCGCTCTTGAAGCCGGGATCGGGGAGACGGGAAGCGGAGAGGCCCTCGCTCGCGGCCGTCTTTCAAGGGGATCGGGTGGATCGGGGCGACTGGCGTCGAGGTGGAGCAGGAGGGAGAGACTCGAGACCGTGATCGTGGACGGAGGTGTTGCGAGCGTCGTGGACGACAGTGAGGTCGGTGAAGCTTGGGCGCGGCGAAGAGGTCGGGGCCGGGATCGGGTGGTGTGGAAGCCGATGGAGGTTGGAGGAGAGATGGAGCGCCGATCAAGGGCAGTGCGGTGACGGCGACGGAGCTTCGGCGAGGGTTGGTGGTGGGTTGATCGGGCGGCGACGGCGACGGCGACGGGGCTCTGGAGCCTCCATGTCAGTGAGGGCGGCGTCAGAGACCGCCCACGAGCCCTTTTCTTTAAAACCTGGGCCAGACCCGTATCTGGCCGGGCTTTTTGGACTTTTTGGACACCCCTATTGATCATTAATGGTTGAAAGAATTTAGTATGATTGAAAAGTCAAAACTTCTTTTTATTATGTATGTACAATATGTATAGACTACGGATTTTCATGCCGGTAAAAAACCATCACAAAACTACGCTTGTATTGCGGCATGATTAAAACTGTGCATGGCATCGACCATAAAGGGGCCTTTGAGTTCTTTATCCTTCTTATACCTTGGAAACGTTTTTATTGCTCATTTTAATTGAAACGTCAGAGTTGAAGGTATGTGCTGCAGTTATTGTTGTCTACAAAGAGGCAAGGAATTTTAATATATCATTATTCTTGGTTTTATTCAGCTTCTTGCAAGTGGTGCACTCTATTCAAATCTTACATTTAAGGGGGAAGTGCCTTTTTCTTTTGTTCTGTAGAGGGCTGTATGTATCCAATGGCAACTTCATAACTCTGGTTGACCACCTCCACACACATTTGGTCGTTGACTAATCTTTCTACCATAATGGAAGTAATAAAAATTATAGCGCATCAATTACACACAGTTACAAAGGAAAATGGGTTTTAGTAATTGTTGGTAATAGATGGTACTTTTCTACTTTTGTGATTATTATGGTGACATTTCCTTTTGTTTTATTTTGAATGCCCTTTATTACTGTTTCCTTATCTTCTCTCTCCTCTTTGAACAGGGGAAGTACGAGCAGCTATATGAGCAATCAGAAGAATTCAAGCAGCAGTTAAAGCTAAAGGTTCGGGAAATCTTAACTGAGCAAGAGTGGCGTCGGAGGAAAATGCAAATGAGGGTTTGTAATATGTTTTGTTTATACCTTTGCTTTTTAACTGGCCACCTATGTTAATAAAAGGTTGACTTATTATGTGCAACGCAACATCCATCAGATATCGGAAGAGGAAGGGAGATTAAAGAAGGATGAAGAAGAAACTAAGGAGATGTGGAAAAGGAAGCGCGAGCACGAGGAACAGTGGGAAGGAACAAGAGAGAATAGGGTATGCTATCTCTTTTCCCCTCTTTTTGTTATACACCAATAGGTTTTTCCATATGTAAGATATAGTTGTAACTAATGTAATGAATATGGCAATTTTATATGCTTTTTATATTTTCAAAATGCATATGAAGAAAGCTGAAAGAGCTGGAGTAGCTTTTCCTGCATGTTTTTGGATTAAATGCTGGGTGAATTACTGAATTGATTGTCTGCTCATAATGAACACTACTGGAGGTGAATATTGACTAGATTACATGTGTATACTATTAATTACTTTATACTGTTAGGAACCAATTGGGTGCTTGTAAGATGGTCTATGGGGCTATACTGACAAAGTAATTGTGGTACTTGCATTGTGAACTGCATATCATCGTGATCCAGTTGGAAAATTTTGATAGAAGCCTCTGCCTTTGAGCATGAGGTTATATGTGCATCAACCACATTGGACAAGCAGGCGTAGATTGTCATCATAGTGTTGACATTATTGCGGCATTTGGTTGAAATAAATGCTAATGATGGCTCGTATGCATGGTATTCAAGCTTATACCCACATAGGGAAAAGGTTAGCATATATTAGTGTATTATCATCCAATACTTGGGAAGCTCAGAGTAGCTTTCTAGCTCCATGTGTTGGTTAAATTGTCAGCGAATGCCAATAAATCAAGTACCTTCTCATGCTAGGATCCGTGTTAATGGTGGCAAACTTTTATAAGCTTTGGTCTTGTACGAATGATATTTTTGTGCTAGTTCTCGTTTTTGTTTTACAGTTATTTCTTTATAAAATGAAAGTACATTGTATATATCAAGCGTGTTTGATGCTTCAAGTTGTAACCACGCTGCTTTTGACCTTGTCAGTTTAGTGAGGGATGACATTCTTCCTATGTTTGTGTGGCTTTTAGGTCTCTAGTTGGAGAGATTTTATGAAGACCGGTAAGAAGGTGAGGGGCTTCTTTTTATTTTCATTGAAATCTTCTCATTTTCCCTTCCTGTTTTTAGTTAGTAGGACTAAGTTGCTGGTAAGGAGAGGGTAAATTGAGGTTGCTGATGAGAATTCTTCATGTTGTTTCCCCAGGGTAAAAAGGGTGAGATTCGACCTCCCAAGCTCAAAACAGAAGACCCAAACAAATCTTATGTTCAGAGGCCATTAAAGCGAGTTTGAGACATGCCTGCAATCTCTATTTGACTGACCCGGATTAAGAGTTCGAAAGATCTAGCAAAATTACTCTCATGGGGGTTATATTGTGAATGAAAGCAAACCAGTTTGAGCTTTTTAAGGTAGAATATTGTACTCCGTATACTGCACAAGCTAGGTAAAAGCTTGATTCCGACAAGAACTTTTATCCTTTTTTGTTATAATTGTCATTCTATATCTACGTTAGATGCGTTTGCTTGTACTTGTAACTGATGTGATCCTTGAAAAAAAAAGCAGAAAGTTAGTTTCTTGAAAATATTGGTTGGCTACTTGGTCTTATCATGAACTGCTGCTTTCTTCATGTATCACTCAAGAGTCAAGACTCTGTATGTATTCACCTCCTGCATGACTTTGTTCAATTTCTCCTTCTTTTCCCTTCTGTTTAGGCCCAAACCTTGTATCTTAATGCATACCTATGCGTTCATAGGAAAGTACCAGATATTTAGCTTTATCAAGACTACAAAGGGAATAAACCTGATCCTTATGCAACAGCCAACAGCCATGGATTGATTGGTTAACCAATCACGTTTGAGAATATGGATATACGCATGCATATGCGTTTGATATTTTATAAGATTCCACTGGACACAAACACTTTAAACAATCCCACGCTTACGTAGTGATTAGACTGGTCGGCGGCACATGCTAATCAATCACGGTTAGACATTTAAACACCGGCATCCCAACTACGCACCGATGCTTGCTTCATTTACAAGCTAGGTTTATTTCTTAGGTGGTGGTGGGGGCCCATCTGCAACCAATAGTCGAAACATTTCCACACCCATTAACCCCGTTAGCTATGACGAGTGAGATCCTCATGGATCGCACTGAATCTATAACAAAATTTAGTGACAAGATATGTCGGGGAACATCATATGTTGACTTAGAAATAAAATTCGAGGAAATATTAGTTCCTAAACTTTTGGTATCATGTTGCGGCCAATCAGTTAGGAGCTATCTGTCACCTGTTATTGTTCCCCACTATAAGCTAAACACAATGTATAAATAATGAATACCCCAGGAAAGAACACCATGGAAGTGCCAAGGTGGGCTACTTTCTTTACAATAATAATAGTAGTGAGAAGGTAACAAGGAACACTTGGATAACCTAACAACGCCATGCATTCTATGTAGTCTCTCTCATAATAATAATAATAATAATAGAAAGTAGAATGGTGACTGGAAAAATAATTGGGCACACTAATAATAATAATAGCATTCTTATTGTTACATGGTAATGGGAGGGAAATTAAGAGGAGGTGGCAATGCAACAGGGCTCCCAGATGAAGAGGGGTCGCCGGAGCTGGCTGCACCGGCTCATGTGGTGGAGCAGCTCCTCCCGGCTCCGGCTCTTCGACGCGAACAGCAGCTTGCTGTCTGGTTGCGCCACCGTGTTGTTGATCCCTCCTCTGCCGTTCTGGTGGTGGTTGTTGTGATGGTTGTTGTCGTAGTTGTAGTAGTAGTGGCCTTCTTGAGAGGAGGTTGCGCTGAGGGATGACGCAGCCACCATCGCCACTGCCGCCGTCGTGGTGGTCGGCGCCAGCCGCCGCTGCGGTGGCTGGCAGACGTGCTTGTCTTCTGGATTGCTATCGTGGTGGTCGTAGTTGTCGTCCTCGTCGGACAGAGCCATGGAGCTTTGCGGCGTGCCGCCGACGAACTTGTTGATCACGACCGACGACCGGTGGACCTTCATCGAGCCGCTCTGTTGCTGCGGCTGCGTGCTCAGCACCTTCACCTCCACCACTGTTCCTCTGTCTACCACCTCCACCTCCTCTTCATCCTCCTCCTCCTCCTCCTCCTCCTCCTCCTCCTCTTCTTCGTAGCATGCCTTCTCGTCGTCGGCATCTTCCTCTCCGGCGACATCCTTCCTCGCAGCCGGTACCTCGACTTTGTCTTCGTCGGAAGCGGCTAGTTGCTGCTGCTCCGGAGTCAAATTCTCGAGCGGGAATTCGTGAGAGGTGGTGTCGATGAAGGAGAGGAGCAGGCGGCCGCCCTGGCGCTCGGCGTGGAGATAGTTCTGGGACGGCACGGGGACGGCCTCGACCACGAGGCGGCCGTCGCGGCGGTGGGGACGCATGTGGAGGCAGAGCCCATTGCGGCGGGAAATTGACGGCAGCGGCGGGGGGAACGACCTCGCCGGCGACCTCCGGCTAATCGCACAGTGGTAGTTCACCGTCGCCAGCTCCTTCCTCACCCCCTGTCGCCACACCGCCGTCCGCTCCCTCAAATCTCCGCCGAAGACCCCAAAGGCCCCTTCTTGTTCTTCTCGGCTCTCCTCCTCCCCCACCTCTTTCTCGTCCGCCTTGGACGAGAATGGCGAGATGTGGTCCATCTCGTCGCCGGAGGAGAACCCATCGGAGCCCGTCTCCGACCCAAGGCTCTCCGTGCAGATCTCGAGGCTCTTCTGGCTCAGCGAGCTCGACGACCTCCTCACCAGCGGGTGCACATAAGGTTTCGCAAGCAGAACCCCGCCGCTGGCGTCGGCGTCAGCGGCGTCCGCGGCCTTCTGCGCTTGTATCGCGCTCCAGATATCCAATTGCCCGCGGCTTTCTTCAACCTTGACATCCACCACCATCATTGGCTGGCTAGCCTTCTGGCGCTGTTGGGCTGGCGCCGACCACCCTTCCACGAAGGTGGTCGGCATGCAAGAGCTCCGGCAGACGGCCACCGACATGTCTGGATGCAGGCGTCGAAGAATTAAGAACCAAAGATCGAGTTTTTTTTCACAATATATATCACTGAACAGAGCAGTGACAAAAACAGAGAAGTAGCTGGCAGGAAGTGGTGAAGAATTCAGAGGATGGGGGAGTCCCAAAGGTAATAATAGTATGAGACACTAAGAGAAAAGAGGTGGAGATTGGCCTTTGTGAGATGAAACAGTTCACTAGTAGTAGCAGTTGCAAGCAGCATAGGCAACAACAATAAGATCTTGATCACCTCTGCAAACATCCACAGCACAAGCAACACCTACTGATGAGAATATATAGGAGATCGAGATGGGTGTATGCATGCATGTAACACACACACACAACTCTCTCTATATATGTGTGTATAGGTGTAACTAGCTAAGGTCTTTTATCTAGTCTCAGAGAGCTCTGATGGGTATGAGGTCATAAGGAGAAGAGGCTGATGATAAGGAGAGAGGAGGGGAGGGGGGGAGGGGTATTTGTAGGGGTTGGGAAAGCGGAGGCCCTCCTCCTCTCTCTTCACAAAAGGAGAGCTTTTGGCAGCCCTCAGGGCCCCTCCAGTCCCCACCACCACCACCCTCTCTCTCCACAATCATCCCAACCTTTTCCTTTTTACCTTTATATATATATATACACCACACACACATACATCTACTATAATGTCCATCTCTCTCTTTCTTCCTCTCTCCTTGCTCATCTCTCCTTTTTTCCCCTCCTATCCCTCCTCTTCTTTACACTAGGGGGGAGGGGGTGGTGGCAGTACCATCTATTATGTTGTTCTTTTGTGAATATTCCTGCTTTGCTTAGCACCGAAGGTGGGCAAAGATGGAGTTTTAGACAAGGGTGGAGATGGAGATGACTAGCCCAATGAGGAGCCCCTGAGATCCATGGGCACCAGCATGATTGAGAAAAATCTGATTGACCACCGTCCACCTACAGCTATCTATATAGTGTGTATATATATCTGAGAATTATTGTCATCGTGACAAGAATTCATGATCTTGCCCGGACTTAATTGTGTGATTCACTGGAGTTTCTTTAAAATATTGCAACTTGTCCAGTGTCCATTACATGGCAGCTAGCTACTAGCTACATGAGAGATAGAAATCCATGCATATCCACAGGAGTATATGTGAGTCAGGTACAAGAGAGGGAGGGGGGGTCTTTGGCATCTATGAGGTGATGATAGTGAGTCCCCTAATTAGGCCGTTCTCTTGTTTTTCTTTTTTCTGTGAAGCAAGACGGCACACGCTATACCTACAACCCAGACCACACTCCATAGTACTGACGAGTTGCCATCCGTATCTACAGGGAATGAATTGGATCGACCACTAGTTCTACAACATATGCTTTAATTATGTGTGGACTATATATATATATATATCAAGCTTCTTATTCATGCACATATATAAACCAGGCTAATAATTAACCTGAAACAGTATCATATGGACTAATTATAAATCGGGTCCACCATTTGTTTATATAGGATCCTCCATGATGACGAAGCAGACAAGGGATGCCCTACAGAGGCTCTCCTTGCATCATCACGTCACACACTCACCCCTGATTAGGTTTATTAGGGTTGCACACTTACACTATATATATATATATATATATAAATGATGCATACGTACGTAGAAAAGTTACTGTTTTGTTCTTTAACTCGCACTTCCCAGGATCAAGAGCCATGTTGGGCTCCTTTTGGTACTTGCAGACAAATTAAAACACACAAGAAAACCCACAGGCATGGCTTCAGATTTCGCTTGTCTATTGGAGCACTGCCTTTTAGACCAACCTTTTCCATATGTGTCATATAGAATGAGGTAATCAAGGCCAAAGCATAACAGGCAAAAGAAGGAACGATGCTAAATATCTAGGGCTCTTAACACTGCTACTTATAAGTAGAGGTGCTACTATATTAGTGGTAGCGTAGCAGCTAGCTTTGGATCGATTAGGTTTTGTGGTTTACAAGGAACAAGAGGAGGGGGGGAGGCAAAAGGTATTGGGTTCTCCTTCTTGGTGGTGCCTTTTTTTTTCCTTCCCTCTTTCACTTTGCCTTTGCCTTTCGCTTTGCCGGCCTCTGTTATTGCATTCTAATGGGCGGTGCACTACTAGCAAACACGCTATGTATGCTAGCTATATGGATTCCCACTTCCTCTCTTCTAAGTTCTATCTTCTCTCTTCTTCTCTTCTTCTCTTCTTCTTCTATAGCTGGATAGCTGGCTGGCTGGCTATAGTACTACTGCGTGTCTTTAAAGAGTCGGTCGGCATCACTCACGTACCTATAAGAGCCCTGTTTATATATAACATCACCAAATATAGAATCAACGTATGCCAAAGAAAGCAAATTCTTAGGCTTCACGCAACCTTCCATATGCCTTTCACCTCCCATTATATTCCTATCCTTATCCAGCCTTGCTACACACAGTGACTCCTCCTCCTCCTCCTCCTTTGCATCTCCATCTCCATCTCCTCTAATCAAGACCATATGTATATATGCATGTCAACATAAATAAAAGTGATCGATTTGTTATAGCACCATATATATCTATATATATCTTTCTTGATAACTAGTCAGTCTTAATGTCTTATTCCCAAGTTTTTTCTAAGAAGAAAAGAACAACAAGAGTTTATAGTTGTTGCTCTCTTCTACATCCTTATTCTGACAAGGGACTGCCACTGTCACTGTTACAGGCTTACAGCTAGCGCGAGAGAATTTTGTCTACAATTTGATAACAGAGAATTTAAGAAGAGAGAGAGAGAGAGAAGCATGCAGGAGCGGCTATCCATGAGAGATGTCCACCTCTTGCCGCATTAGAAAACGCTGGCATCGATAGAGCATGCTTCCATATTATCCTCTTGCATGCCTTGTTTAACTCGCATACTTCCATTGATCCACCCATGCATGCATGCATGCATGCATATGCTATCCTCCCAGTCTCAGACTGAGTCAGTCGCACCGATTCCCGAGGCACTCTCATCTCTTTTCCTCTTTTGTCATCCTAAAACGATTCCCTTGGCTTTTTGTTCCTCACTCACGTCACCAACTCATCTCCAGATATTAATATCCTCCTATCTTTCTCTCTCTAAAGTTTAATAGTATATTAATTACTTGATGTTTTATTAGTATATTATTATAGCTGAAACAGAAGTGGCAGGTGAGGGGATTCCACTCCTACTTTTGTCGACCTTTCTGCTTGCTTTCCAGGCATGATGTGGTGTTATTAGTCACTCCTTTCTAAGCTCAACTCGGGAATCGGGGACCCGGGACCCGGGACCCGGAACTCAGGACTCGGCACCCGATGGTGACGTGGAGAGCTTTAAGTGGATGGTAACGGTGTTTGGCGTGGGATTCCCGCAGCGGATGGGGATAGTGCCGAAGGGATGATGCGATGCGAATATTACCACCGGGTGCGAACCAGAAGGGTCCACTTGGCGAGATAGACGACGGGCACGTCGACGTCGCGAGGCTCTAGGACGACACGAGGGAATCTGGGTTGGCGTGGATCAATATGGGCCGTACGATGGCGGGGGCATCTCGACCTAGGGAGGTGGGGGGGGGGGGGGTTATTATGGACTCGGGGTACCAAAATTGGGTTTTTAAGTTGGAAAGACTCAACTGATAAAAAAAGGAAAAAAAAATGGGAAATATATATTCGAATGTCCTAATGGTTAGGCTCACAATACTAAAAAAAGGGTATATAGTTAATAAAAAAAAAAGTGGGGATTGATGGAGGTCGCTGTTGACTACTTTTAGCCAGATAGGTATGTGTGGGAGGTTGGAGGTGGGAGGTGGGAGGTGTGGTCATTCTTTTCTTCGGGTGGTCCTGGATTTTAGATGCGCTAAAGAATTCCACCCCTTTATTACTACTAGGACTAGGGAGTGGACCATGTGCGAGTGTGGACCAGTTCCCACCTCCCCCACCTAAAGGAACACGTGTCACTGGTGTATTGGTGGTTGCACATGCGGGGGTGGGACCCATGGCCATGGCCGCCAGCGTGGCGTGCATCGGCAATTCTGGGTGCGACCTCTTTCCGGCCGGGTTGTGCGGGCGGTCAGGTTGGATTTGGAAAAGAATAGCCTTCGAAAGTGACTTCCCACAGAAAATTTGTAATGAATTGCTTTGGTGGTGGGTAAACATACACAATAGGATAATCTTTGTTTGTCATCGATTTTTTTTATTTATTTATATAATCTATATTTTTATAATGAAGTCAGTAATTTAAGCATTAATTAATATTTAACTTATGGTCTGAAATTAATTTAATATTAATTTGACATATATATGTTTGAGTAGCCGGTGATGAAAGAGTGGATTGGATGGACAACGTGCTATGATTTGGTGCTGAAAGAGCCAAGAAGGTTCATCGGTTCATGGGATTGGCGTGAAATGTAGGCATAAAAATCTCATGGCGGCCGAGCAGCATGGGCCATGGCATATGGAATGCGCTTTACCACACTGCTCTTTTTCTAAGGATAAGATGGAAACGTGCATGGCACATGATAGGCCATATATGCAACCCATATATATTATATGGTGCCGCCGGAGTCGCATCCATGTCGCTGACAAATCCAAATTCTATCGAGGGTGATATTTGCGCCTCCCTCGAGTCAAAATGCACCTCAAACGTCTTCAGTGTGACAGCCCGTCCACGTAGCAGCACTGTAACGCGAACGACTGCGTGACATGTGATCTGACGTGGAAACTCAAAAATCTTTCAGCCTCTTTAAAAAAAAAAAATCATCTTCTTCGTCTTCTTGATACAGGATAAGAGCGGGGTTATGACTCATTTTTTATCCAAACATCGTAACGAGGATAAGGTGATTACCATTATTCCATCTATCTTAATTTTCTCTATTTTTTTTTACCGATAACCCCCTCAACCCTATTTCTCTTTAACCCTGAATCAAATGGGGAGCTTAAGTTGATCGGAAAGAATAACTTTATGTTTTTTTTTTAACCTTCTAATTTAATTAACATATATGAGATCACGGACCACTGCTGGGGTGGTGCCTGTAGCTTATATCTAGTATAACATAATACCTGTTATGATTTGGATTGGTTTTGTTCACCAAACACGGCCAAAAGTTTATGCTTTGACGTAAGACTACTTTTGCTTTAGTGTATGACCTCTCTAGTAAATTAGACAAAAATAAAATATGATTGCTGCTAATATGATAATGGACAATCTGTCCATCTTGTCGCGATTAAATTAGTCCATCTCGTGTAGCTTATATCTTGATAATCGACAATCTGTCCATCTCGTCGCGATTAAATTAGTTTGATGCTAGCTATGACATAAGATTCCTTACATGAAATATTCCTGAACATGAAGTCAATTGCCATCTTTCATCCTAGGAAGGCATCAACAATCCAAACCATATATATATATATATATTAGCGGGCCCGTGTCACATGACACGGTAACCACCCACCTCTTAACCGCCTCCCCCACTAACTTCTCTGTTAACTTCCCCATTAATCACCCACTAACTCCCCCTCCTCCCCATTAACCCCCTCCCCAACTAACCCTCCCATCCAAGAAGGCTCCACATAGGATAAAAACATGCCACATAATATCCATATAGGACATCTCAAAGGCTATTTTATAACCATAGCCTCATATAAGGATGATATCATTCTTATATGAGGCTATGGTTATAAGTGAAACTTTTGTTGTCCTACGTGACGGGAGAATGTCCTAGGTGGAGCCTATGTGACGGCTATGTGATATCATTCTTATATGAGGCTATGGTTATAAGTGAAACTTTTATTGTCCTACATGGCGGGGAGAATGTCCTATGTAGAGCCTATGTGACGGCTATGTGGCATGATAATCCTAGGTTGAGGGGGATTTAGTGGAAATGAATTATTGGGTGGGGTTGGTGGTTACCCTGCTATGTGACAGAGGCACAACTAGTATATATATAGAATTGGATAAAATATACCAAAGAAAAGTTAGATGATGAACCCACCTCATCGAATATGATGCGATGACATAAGATTCGTTATGCGCGCGTAATATACTTAAACATGAAGTCAATTGCTATCATATATTCTTCCTAGTAAGGCATCATGAATCCAAAACTTTACACTAGGATAATTGTATAAAAAAGCTAGAATGTGGTTTATAGGTTATTAATTGGGATCGAATGGATAGGTTATTAATTGGGATCGAATGGGTTGACTAGCTAGCTGATAATGACTCTTGAGTTAGCTATAACCATTCTTTCCTCTCTAATCTATACTGGTGATGCTAATTTAGTACTGCAACTTGGAGTTTGTAATTAGTTTACTTATCACTACTTTTAGAATGTAAGAAGACTATTCTGGCTTTGAGCATAAAATTTTATATATATATATATATATATATTTTTATGTTGCTCATGGTCAACGAAATCTACTTCATTCATAAAAATCATCAGAGGAGTGCTATTTAATCACAAAACTTTTCTCTTAGTTCAATAGAGCACATCTCCTTCAATGACCTTTACTATTTTTGTTGTGAGAAAACAGAAGGTTCTAATACCAACATACAAATTTGGCTAAATTTCACGCTTGGTATCTGTAAAACGACTCACATATCACTTTGGTATCTATAGTTTAAAAATTATGATTTTTTGAAGTTTTGGCTTTTACTTTATTTTCATTTAAATTCATTGTTCTTTTGATGACATAAACGTTGAGCGCATCATTTTAATTTATATGATGTTTGATTGTTCAATGTTTTAAAGACCTTTGAATCATCAAACTTGATCTTTGCGGAACTTTGATGATCTTCCCAAGGAACATCCAGGAGGTTACGTTGCAGGTACCAGCCACCGCACTGGTACAACACTACTTTAATTTGCTGTGTTCTCTGGTCTTGGTCTCGGTACATTGGGTTGGAAATACCGTAAGTCTGGTAGCAAGGGTAAGCCTACGAAAGCGGAGTTGGAGGCCATGCTGAAGCAGGAATTGTCCCAGGACCGCATAGTAGCCAAACTCATAAAGGCCCTAAAAGAGGATGCAGCCGCGGCGGCGGCCGAGGCCGAGGCCGATGCGGCCGCGGTGGCCAAGGGGGTGGCAGTGTAGCTGCAAGTTTGAAAGGATGGTTAGGATCTATCATCCAGCATGAAGAGTTCCCTGATCTGCTTTGGTTAACTTTGTTTTGATTACACGATGGTTTTGAAAGTTGATTTAAAAGTGATGCTTATAAAGAAAGTTTTGGAAGCAATGAGTTTCCCTCTAAAATGAATCGCATCGGTTATGGCTTGCGTTATTGGCTTGGCGTTCTCCATCATTACAAATGGAAGACTTCACGAAAGGTTTACCTCACGCTACGGACTAAGATAAGGAGGCCCACTTTCATCTCTCCTCTTTCTGATAGTGCATGAAGTGCTCTCCATAATTTTAAAGAATCCATCTTCTGACCTTATAGGATTGAGATTCATAGCCTACCTCAGATTTCTCCCTTTCTCATATACTCTACATTGATGATTGCCTAATTTTCTTTAAAGCCTCATGTTTGGAAGCAAGAATATTGAAAGACTCATTGCTCAAATTTAAACTCCTTTTCGGATTAGAGATGAATGCTTCGAAATCAAGTGTGTAGTTCTCTCCAACTGTTCCAGATGATAGGAAACACACTGTATGTCTTATACTTGGACTAGCAATGATTGAAGGTACCTGGACCTGTCTAGGTGCACCTCTTTGCCCCGAAAGATTAATCATGGCTGATTGTTCTCCTCTACTGGATAAATTGATTAGTCGCGTCCTCGGTTGGCAAGGGCGGCTCATCTCGGACCCGAGAAGATTGGTGCTGTTGAAGTCGGTCCTACAAGCAATCACTACATTCGTAATGGCAACCTCTCATGTTCTTGTGGGAACCATAAGGAAGATTGATCGTATATGTAGAGATTTCCTATGGAGAGGCCGCAAATCCGGATTGTGCAATTTAGCTTGGAAGGAAGTATGCTCTCTAAAAGAAGTTGGAGGTCTGGCCCGTCTGGGAGTCAAAGATCTTTGCTCTTAGTAGATTACTCTCAAAGCTAGAAGGGTTGCTTCTTCAATCGAACTCTCTTTGATTGCGGATAAGGAGAGCCTGATGAATCCTCCTTGAAATTTTGGAGATTACTTCAAAGCATTATTTGAGAATGGGTCCAAGAGGATCAAAACCTTTTTAGCTTACGAAATGTGGTTAATTTGGAAGGATCGAAACTCAATTGTGTTTGGAAAGAGGGGAGACTCGGTGGAGGCCGTTGCTTGCAGGATAATAAGGCAGGTTAATGAGTTCAAAAGCCAAGATGAGCAAAGAACCTACAAAGCTGTTATTCAGACCACCAACACCGGAGCTAGTGTGATCCAAACAGATGCATCTGTTGACCCTCTGTCTAAGATCGCAACCATAGGAATTGTCGGTTTGTCAGATGATGGAAATGAAGTATGGGCATGGGGTAAGCTTATAGATACCATATCAGTCCTAGAAGCAGAGATGGTAACCATCGTGGAAGCAATGAAGAGAGCGAAGCTCCTTGGCCTCAAAAGATTGATTATTGAAACAGACTCATTATCAACAGTCCGAATTTTGAATGGATTGAGAGGTTGGCCCCATGATCTAGAAGGAATGGTGAAGAGCATCTGGCTGCATGTTCTTCTTTCCGATTCTGTACTGTTGCTTTATATCTCTAGAGTTTGTAATGCGAGAGCCGATGATATAGCTCAAGCTTGTGAAAGGGGCTGGGATTGTGTTAGTCTGGATCTGTTAACCAGTCTTTCCTATATGTGGTTTTGAGTGTGTAAATTTTAGCCTACCGGCTCAACTCATCCAAAAGAAAAAAAAGAAAAAGAAAAAAAAAACCTTGTTTTGATTTCACAATCCTTGACTCTAACCTCAAATAAATAAAGGAAAAGACTGGATCACTCAACTTGTTGGCTACTGGTCTAGAGGGATTCTACACCTAATTGACGCACGCCACCCCACCCCACCCCACACCACCCCACACACCCACCACCGACCGACCCACTCACCCATGCATATATCCGTCCATTAGAAAGAAAGCCATAAAAAACCAACCAAGAGCTACTAGGATTTTCTCTGCAGCAAATACAAGGCGAGAGGTTACATCGCTTTTTGACTACTCCTGTAGTGAACCGTACACGGAGATCCCACAACGAATCCAACTCAATCTAGACAAAGAGACAGCCAAATTCCAAAAGGATCATATTGGAGATCTACTGACCATCAACTTTTTCTCAGCACCACCACCACCACCACTGTGTGTGTATGTGTTCTCCAATGGCTGGCTACTGGATGGTCATGAGAGGCTGAGAGCCAAAGAGAGAACAGCAGGAGGAGGAGGAGGAGAGGAGGAGAGGCACTCTCTTTTGATAAAGGACCTTGGCATTGGCGTTATTATAGCATCGTAGCATAGGATAGCTTTCCAATATGTTGGATAATAATGCATGCAGACAGACAGGGCAGGGGACTCACATCACATGGGGTTGCTAGTACTCGCTTCCAAACGCCAACTTGGCGGCTTTAATTTTTGATGTTCTTTGTCTGGGCACCTCCATGTTGTTGTTGTTGCTGCTGATCGTACGGACCGCACTGATGCCTTCATCATTCAAGGCGATCAAATCAGTATGGCCCGGCCCCATCATGTCTTCAAATCTTTTACCATTCCTTTGGGGGATCTCCCTGCTGCTACGTTGCTATCAAATTATGACCAGTAAGCCGGGCGGGTTGTGTTGTTGAAATCCGTTTTGCAAGCTATCCCGGCTTTTGTCATGATGACAACGCAGGTACCGGTGGGGGTCGTGAAGAGGATGAATCGTATGTGTAGGGATTTCTTATGGCATGGGAGGAAAGGGGGCTTCAGTATTGTTGCTTGGGACAAGGTATGTAAACCGAAAGAACTCGGAGGCCTCGGAGTTAGAGATTTAATTGTGTGGCAGAAGTCTCTTAAAATGAAAAAAGTAGCAGAGCTTCTAAAGTCACAACCAACGATATGGTACAAGATGACAGTAGCTAAGTACAATTGGAAGGAAATACTACCATCTACACGTGGCCGGAGGATAAATTCAACACCTTGGAAGGCTATGTGTGAAGCAGCGGAGGCCGTCCGAGAGGGGTTGCACTGTGTTCCAGGAAAGAACAGCCGAGCAAGTGTCCTGCGGGATGCTTGGGTGTTTGAGATGCCACTAAGAATGATGCCAACCTTTGTCAGTTGTGACGAACAGTTGGAGAATATGTTGGTAGGCGACTTGATGACTGATACTAGCTGGAATGTGGAGTTGATCCATGAGGCTTTTCCATCCCTTTATTGCAGAGAAGGTCCTCGCCATTAATCTTTCTGGGGAGGTGATGGACAAATGCAGGTGGTCCTATAACAAAGAGGGTATCGTCACAGTGGCATCGGCGTATCAAGTGGCAATCCGAGACAACGGCCTGAGGCCGGAGCAAGATGAGGCATTGTGGAGTAACATATGGCGGATACCGGCAGCTCCCAGAGTTAAGCAATTCCTCTGGAAGCTTATTCATGGCAAATTAGCTGTCAAGGAGCATCTATGGAGGGCTAGGATGGTGTCGGATCGCGAGTGCCCGAGGTGTGGATGTGCAGTCGAGACCATTGAGCACCTCCTGGTACGTTGCAACTTTGCTCGTTCTGTCCTTCATCAATTGTTATTACAGGACTGGCCGGGCACTAGAGAGTGGTCTATGCAAGACTTTGTTGCTGCCTTGACTGAATCATCATCCTCTATGCAACATAGAAGATTGAAGACATTGGTGGCCTATGCATTTTGGTTGATTTGGAAAGAAAGAAACAAAGTTGTTTTTGAGGGGTTTGGTGATTCGGCAAGCATGGTTGCCCGGAGAACATGGCGAATGATTGATGAGTTGAACCGAGGGAAGTTCCGGATGCAGGGGACTGCTTCGAGGCCATCTGGGGAGTTGTCAAAGGAGGAACGCTGTCGGTTGATGGTTGATGCATCTTGGGATGGGGTCACGGCGGCGGCTGCCGTAGTTAAAGAAGACCGCAATAGGGAAGTTAGTTGGGCGGATGGAAGAATGGTGATGGCGGCGTCAGCTGGCGAGGCGGAGATGCGTGCTGTTTTGCATGCCTTACAGCAGGCCGACAGCAGGGGTCAAAGGAGTTGTCTTATACAATCTGACTCGAGGTGGACTGTGGAGATTTTGAATGGTTGTAGGCTGTGGCCTCCAGAATTAGACGGTCCTGCTAAGGAGATATGGGCTACTGTTTTGAACTTTGAGTCAGTCTTATTTTGTTATATCCCGAGGAGTTGTAATGAAAAGGCTGACACTGTAGCGAGACTAGTTAGATCTACTCGCTCAAGCTATTTTTGGTCCCGGGAGGGAGGCTACGGCCCTCCAGTTTGGAAAGCGTGATTGTAAGTAGAGTTTTTCTACTAATCTAGCTCTCGGGCTCATCTCATTAAAAAAGAAAAAAATTATGACCAGTAAATTCACAGATGCTGCATGATTGGAAGCTGAACTTGGAGCAGTCTTTGCATGCTACCATAATGGCAATTTGGTGTGCAAATATCTTGCCAGACAGCAATTATTGGCTCTCTAGTACGTTCAAGCTAGCCACTACCAAATGAGAGCAATGACCCCATGGCATGGCATCAAAAGGGTATGAGCCTTAGCCTGTTTGAACTCGATTTCTATGCTAATTGCCAAGTCGTTCCTTGTTTAAAGTCAAATCAGAGACCAAAATGTTGCGTAAGATATCTTCGGAGAAATACTTGAGGGCCTGACCCCAATGCAACGTAGTAATGTTCTGGGCTCATCACATTTATAGATGAGACTAGACCCAATGCATTGGTACGTAGAGCTCACCTCTGTGATCATCTATACGAGTTTAAAGATAGCAGGATAGAAAACCATGGCCAGTTTCATTTGCCAGGAATAACAAGTCTAGGGAATTCCTGCAGTGCTTGCAATGCAAACAGGTGATTAGCAAACCAATTTGCATGAATTGTGGATACCCACATATCTAGAGAACTGTGACCAAAGTTAGATCACATAGTGATGAAGAAGACCTAGCTAGCGTGGACTTGATCGATCACAGCGATTGGTGTCATGCGCCTCGGGATTCCTGCCACGGACTACAATTAACACTTGCCTCGAGATTTGCGATCCAATAACATAACATAATTATTTTTATATTCATACTTGTTAAAGGTGAAATAAGTTTTAATTATAATTGTACAGATTTGCATCATTTCGGCCTTGGGATTCATGCCTCAAGATTCGTGCAACATCAATAACACATAGATGTGTTTCGAGATCGTGATAGGATAATATTAAAAAAATAATAATAATCGTCATCTATATTAATATTTATATAAAAGTAAAAAAATCAATTTAAATTTAAATTTCCAATTACCACCTTAACACCAAAATAATTGCCGATTCCCACTTTACACTTTTGGTGGAATAACAAACCTGGAACTGGGGGGTTTGACTGGTAATTGTATCAATTCCTATTCCACCCCAATTCCAACCCGTTTAGTTGCAACCACGGGAATGGATGGAGTCTCGGCCCCGGGTGTTGTTTTTTTTTTGGCCCCCGGTCCTGCTTTAGTTGAGCCGAAAAGGCTAGGTACCACCAACAAATCTCCTAAGTCCTAATAGACTCCAAGCTTGCTGGCCAAACTCCCAAATTGTCCCAAGTCTCAATCCCTTCGTTGCAAGATCCTGGCACTGTGATATCGCTCTCTCCGATGCTCGCTGATAGGAACCCATAAGTGGGTCGAGCCAGAGGGCCGGCCAAGCCACGTTACAAGTAGACTAGAATCCGTCTAAGTTTATTCATGTTGGTTGAGTCAATTATTGATTAATTAGTTATGTCATGGGTTGAGTTATGTAATGAGCCAGTCAGACGAT
Source organism: Narthecium ossifragum (assembly GCA_963920575.1). Taxonomy (NCBI): domain Eukaryota; kingdom Viridiplantae; phylum Streptophyta; class Magnoliopsida; order Dioscoreales; family Nartheciaceae; genus Narthecium; species Narthecium ossifragum. The sequence goes on from OY986964.1 coordinate 36,790,696, forward strand.
TAGGAGTCCTAGGGTTTTTGTACGTCTATGTAAATAAGAGACAAATGTATGTAATCTCATTATTCAAAGAAATAAGAAGATAGTTGAGAGGGGTCTTCCCAGCCATTAATTGGGACAGAAGTTCTTCCAGCCATTAATTGAAAGATAGGGGCGTCCTCGGCCATTAATCGAGAAACTTATCCATCTTTACCATCTTCGACCCGCTGAGATTTACCCATATCCGAGATTAGGGGTGAGCAGAATCGAACCGAAACCCGAAGAACCAAACCGAACCGAATTAGTTGATCCATTCGGTTCGGTTTTTTCGGTTTTTCGATTCGGTTCGATTTTGGCATGTATGAAAAGTTCGGGTTCGGTTCTGTAAAAAAAGTTCGGTTCGGTTCGGGTCAGAACCGAAGTTTTCATACATGTCTTAGCCTATGAACCTATGGTCTAAAAAGTTCGGTTCGGTTCCAAAAAGTTTGGTTCCAAAAAGTTCGGTTCGGTTCGATTCTCTAAAAACAGAACCGAAAAAAATTCGGTTCTTCGGTTCTGGACCGAGAACCGAATGCTCACCCCTATCCGGGATCTCATCAATTGCTATTAGAGCCTCGATTCTCGACACTATGACATATTTAACAGAAGAAAAACGATTTCAGGCATTGAAATATGGGTTAGAGGATATCAAGGCGATCATCCTAAACCTATGGGTGTTAGCACATAAGACAACAACCATATTTGAAGAACGCTATGAAGTCATGGAGACCAAATTCAATAGTTTAGAAGGGGCCTTCCATGATATGATTTGAGATTTGACCAATCAAATTGCGGCGCTAATGACAAGAATTGGCGACATGGAAGAATATGTAACAAGGAAAGAGGATAAAGAGCATCGGCAGAAGCCTCTCCCCATGCTAGATCTCAACTCAATCTAAACCTTCCACCTTACCAAACCCTAACCCATCTTCAACCTTTCCTCTATCTCCACTAAATCACAACAGCTTATTTCCCTCTCCTATTAAATTCTCACCTTCTCTCTCAACAAAGCCAATGTCATTTATTAACTCCACTCTCTGATCCGTCTATCAAATCTAGCAGTAGATCAAACTCATCCATGTCATCCCTCATTCTCTCTCCTCCCCCTCTCTCATGTGATCTCTTCCCCAATCCATCGATCGCGACCTCACCCAACTCATGGCCAACCACGTCACTGCCAAGTCTTCTCGCCGAAAATCGCCCCACTCACGCTCCGCCACCATGCTCCCCGACCTCGGTCATCGGCCCACCACTCCCTCCTCCTCTCGCTGCCACCAAGCTTCAAGCCCGACCAGCCTTGAATCTCTCTTCACCGCCCCGCACCGCTCGCAACACCACTCCTTCAACCACAAAGATCTCCTACCACTCCAGTCTCCGCCGATCTCAAGCATCCCCGGCCTACTATCCACGAGGCAACCTTGGCCACCTCTCTTCCCCTGTCATCTCCTCTCACTGCTGCCGAGTTCTCCCCTTCGTCCCCACCATCGTCGCCTTCCTCGAATTCTCTGGTCACCCTCCAACCCACGCCGCTGCAAAGCTCCCATCATCGGAACCCATCTTCTCCGACAGTCCGACCTCGCGTTCCATTCTACGGTGACCCAGCCCCGCCAACCACCTCGTCGGCTCATTCTTCATCTCCACCACCAGCCACCATCGCCAGCCCCGCCACACTTTGCCAAACACGATGATCTCCTACCATCTCGACGCCGACCTTGCCAGAGTCTCTATCGCCTCCTACGCTGTCTCCGACCTCTCATCCCCGAAATCGTCCTCCATCATCACTGCCTTGGCCGAATTCTCTACACCTAATGCCGCCCACACGAAGCCGCTCCGAGCATTCTCTGGCCAAAGTAGTCTTTCCAACCTTCCCTAATTTCCCTGAAAGAGGAAATCGAATAAGGGCAAACCACAAAGCGCATAAAGTAGTAGGGGAGTGAGCGGAGGAAGGGCAGAACATAGGGAAGGGAAGAGGGAGACGTGGAGACCAGTGAATCGTTGGGACAAGGGAGTACCCAAGCTTGTGGAGAGTTAGTCCCGCAACCGAGTCTATAAAACTACCCCGAAGGGGGTTTAATTAGGAAGGGCCTCGTAAAAGAGCCCAAAGGGATCTTTGTAGGGGAGCTACATGAGACAAAGGGAAATGTCAAATATTCACTTTGCGAATGAGCATACTCCCATTACCACTGGTCGTAGCATCTCCATCATACCGTACCATAGTGAAGCCCTTCCGAAGCATAGCGGTAAGGAACTGTTTTCTTTGCCTTAAACAGCTAGCTAAATCAAGTACAGGCTGAACACTTCACTATAGAACTAAAAGTCTAATAGTAAGTAGTTCAACGATACCTCCCTAAGGGAGAAGCTTCGACCCCGACGGGCATCGAATCATCTTCGACCCCGACGGACTTGAATTAGTTTGATCGAGTCGACAACAAATTCAAGCTTGACCTTGAGAACAAGATCGCTTTCAAGGGGTGGAGAATGATAAAAACCCGATAGTGGATAGAGCCAAAGGGCCGAGCCACGTTACAAGTAGGCTAGAGTCAATCTTAGTTTATTCATGTTGGTTGAGTCAATTATTGATTAATTAGTTATGTCATGGGTTGAGTTATATAATGAGCCGGTCGAACGACGAGTCGACTAGAAGTCCTATGGTTTTGGTACGTCTCTATAAATAAGAGACAAAGGTATGTAATCTCATTATTAAGATAAGTAAGAAAATTGTTGAGTGGTCTTCCCAACCATTAATTGGGACATGGGTTCTTCCGGCCATTAATTGGCAACCATTAATCGGGACATGGGTTCTTCCAGTCATTAATTGGGACAGATAGGGGCGTCATCAGCCGTTAATTGAGGAACTTATCCATCTCTACCATCTTCTCTCTAGCATCTTTGACCCGGAGCGATCTCCTCGGATCCGAGATCTCATCACTCGCCACCTCTTTTGAGGTAATACTGAGGTGAAATTCCTATTTAGTTTTAACTTCTCGTCAGATGTAGCCCAATACCTGATTTTGTTCATCTCTGAATAGAAACCAAGGCCTTCAAGGTTTATAGATGCAAGTCAATACCTTCGTAGAGGCCCAGAATGCACTTGGCCATCACCTCTTACTTGCAAAAGCAGCTAATGCATTGGCATGTACAGGTGAAAGAGAGCTCAATACAGGCTGCATTTGCTGACCATAGACGGAAATCAAATGGGCGAAGGCCATCCCAATTTGAGCTTTAACTTGATCAGTTTCAGCAGGAGATACCACAACTTGAGCGAATATCTGTACCAAGTCTGGCACCAGAGCAAGGATCTGTCTTGATCCAGAATGGTTTCACAACATTAATCTCATGAAAGACGGATTTTTTTCTTTTTTTACCAAAAAAACATTAAATTAACTACTCATACCTGGGGGTTAGATGACACTACTAGAGTACAAACACAATTATAGACCGTTGGAGACTCTTCGTGATCTTCCTTTAGGGGCAACGATTTCAAAAATACAGGCAAAACCTGAGAGAAGAAACCACGGGATCAAAGTTCAAAAGAAAAGGAAAATAAGTTATAAAGCTGGATTCTCCAATACTTGAAGTGTTCAATGCTGATGCTTCTAGATTTCTAACCTGGTTGAGAGGAATAGACTGAGGTTGCACCATTATCATCCGTGCAACTGCACCGGCAGCATTATCTCTAACAGCATCATCTGGTTCTGACTCGCCAAATAATGGGAAAAGAGCACGAAGTATGTCTCCATAGTATCTTGACAGGATCAAAGAAAAACTTCTATTAATAAATCATGAATACCTGTCTAAATCCTCTAGAGTAGATACTGAGTTCATTCCTCCAAAAAAAATTAGTCTAGTGGGAAAGCACCAGTTTTGATCTTAACAGCTACAGGACAAAGTTTTCTAAAACTTCAAAGTGTCAAAAGTAGATAGACTGAAATGAAGCCCATATCTAAAAATTGATAAGGATACTTCAAGGTTGCAGCGCCTCCATTTTTGCAAAACTCGCCAACACAAAATGCAGCATTCCTCCTATTAGTAGCCTCAGGTGATGATAGTTCTTTCAGAGCCAAGGGCATCACTCTCTGATAACCAAAGGTTCCCAGAAAACAGAGGTAAATAGTCCATATGTATAAGGAAAATGTTCAATAATATGCAATAAGGTTGGCCAAAAATTTTTTACATCAACATAAGCAGATATCGGAGAACCCATTTCTTGAGCAACTTCAGCGAGACAAGCAACGACCATGGTTCGATCCTGGGGAGGATGCGGAACTTTCTGCAATTATATTTACACAATAGACAAGGTCTCATTAGGAAATAATCGAGATTCCAGCAGCATATATAGCAGGAATTCCAAGAATTTATAGTTGAAAAAACTATTAGGCAGAGGAGATCAGATAAAGCATGAGACGGCGATTATACCCACCGCAAACTTCATGAGTGGATCAAATAGTTTAGAAAAAACTATCTCAAAACGAGTGCCCATAGATTTTGCAAAAGCAGGAAGAAGATCTGATACTGCATCCATCAGAACTTCATCATGGTCAACATCACCATCATCATCACAATCGGACTCCACTTGCTGACAAGAAGTTTCGGCACGCAATAGTAAGAGAGTAGCCTCAGCCAGGCGAGGCATATCTAAACAATCAGATGAAGCAATTTGCACATTATTTCAAGAAAATTTACTCAAGGATTGTATACAGTGGAGAAAGTGTGTGAAAGTACTTACAAGGGTCTATAGTCAGGTAATCAAAATCCTTCAAAATCTCAGCCAAGCTAATGCATGCTTGTGCAACAACTTCCTTGTCATCATCTTCAGTCATGGTCTTGATATAGATATTCATCACAATATCTACAAACAGAGAATTGAATTAAGGCTTCCCCAACACGGAAGTTGAAGTCATCAATTGAGATAGATTTATTTGCTATAGGGTCAAAGAAAAAGGAAATCACCTAGAATTTCCTTCTGCTTCTCAGCCACATCCTACACGGGTCAAGCAACAAATCAAGTCCAGTGCTTGTACTTGAAAAGATTAAAAAACAAGCAATCAAAAGAAAAGAGAGCAAGTGCAAATTTCAGTTTGAAGGCCACTGACAGCCAACCAACCACCTAGACAACCTAAGAGGAGAGATCCTCCCTCCCTCCATCCCTCCCTCCCGCCCTCTCTCCCTCTCGCCCTCTCTCCCTCCCTCCCGCCCTCTCTCCCTCTCGCCCTCTCTCCCTCCCTCAATTGATAGAGCAAAACAAAAAAAGAACCGATCAGAAAGGGCCTTAAGAGAATGGAGTTAAAATTTCAACCTACAAAAATGTGAAGGTTTTCTGTACTTTATGTTTTCCAAAGTATATTGTTCATGTTTTCAAAGTATTCTTTGCTTGCACTTTATTTCAGACAGGTAAGAGTGAATTGATTCTTCCACCAGCATGCTCACCAGTCACCAATGATCCAGCCCAATACATTCCGTTCAAATTATCCTATGTACCTCTTCATAGAGTTTACAAAGCCAAGATTCATGGTCAATTCCTTAGCAGAGGATAGAGGTCCATGGCGTTGAGACTGAAACAATATATGGAGCATCATACCACAACTTAACAGCTTAAAACGTAAAGCTACAAAAGAAGAGATTCACAATTAAACCATGTCATGTATATTCCCAGACTTACATCTTGTCCAGCAGGTATAGCCTGTACTGCAACCAAAACATCTGCGATAAGGTATAACCAGTTCAGGAAGGCACATTCAAAAAAAGTTCAATCAACTAATAGGTGACAGACCTACAAGTAGCAAAAATCATTACTAGCATCATTGGCTGAGGCTTATGGAAATATTAAGTATCAACATATCACAACTGACAAAATGACATAATGAGAAATAACTTCAACCACTATCTCAAATAATGTTCTGATTCAACATTATCCCTTTCTCAATTAGTTTCTGCTACACAAGGAATAAGTAACAAAAGCAATATGGTGAACAGGGAAATACCGGACCTGGAGGGAAGCAAGAGCAGACCAGGTTGTAGATGTAAAAAGTGATACTTTTTATGTGGGCATTTGTAATATCTCTTCAGATTATACAGCTAATTCTTCTCTTTAACCACTGGAGAACAGGCCCAAATAATGGTTTCATAATTTCAGAGTTTAGGGTTTCATTTTAAGACTTTGATGAGAGGGTTTTGGGAAGATTGCAGGGAGATCTCAAGCTCGGAAAGCCTCTCCATCTAGATTAGCCTCCAACTCCGAAGCTCACAAGGAGAACAGGCCCATGGGGTCGCGTGACTGTCTCAATCTGTCCCCTATAATGGTTTCCATAATATGGGGGTTTAAAATTTCATTTAAAGACTTTGATACGAGGGTTTTCGGAAGATTGCATGGAGATCTGGAGCTTGAAAAGACTCTCCACCTAGATTAGCCTCTTAGCTCTTAAACTCACAAGGAGATCAGGTGGAAAATCGATTTCGGCAGCCCTGGGTGTAGGAACAAAGGTATGACCATACCTTACAATTTTGTCTTGATTTTTGCTGTTGTTTATGCTTAGATCACTTACCTTACAATTTGGTCTTGTTTTTGGTGTTGTTTATGCTTAGATCATTGCTTTCTTGTAGCATTACATCTGAATTTGCTTTTGTGTGCACCTTAATTATATTCTAGCATTTAAATTTGGGGTTCGGCAGTTGTTTCTTGACCTCAAGAAACCTCTGTATTAGTTTCCCTAGCGGCGTCTCTGCTTAAGCCCTAAAATGAAACAATTTTAAAAATGTACAACAATAATTTGACAAGTTATGAAATATAGGACCCACTTTGAAATAACCCTAAAATTGTGAATGACAGAGCATATTTTAACAAGTCTCCTACAGTGTCAACCTTCCACTTTTAGGCATGTTGATACTGTATGAAGCATGAAACTCTAGGTTCTCTAAAATATACCAACTCTAAATTAGTACGCTTTCCGTAAAAAGAACACAGTAATGATATTTGCCCCCATAGATCTCATCCATCATAGTATAAACAAACGATGTTCCAGTGCTGCAACAAACACTAAAGACTACCGTATTAAGAACTTAGTGTGAGAATTAAACTAATGGTCTGCAAAGAAATTTGTATATACAAAAACAGGGGAATCTCAAAAATCAGTATCCAATAATAGCTTGGGCATACAAGTCCTGAAACAATTTATGAGATCCTTATAACTAAACAAATAGAAGATGAACTATTTGTGTTGAATATTAGAATGCTATGGGGCCATTCAAATGCATACAGCTGCTAAAATAAACAATAAACAAAGCTTTTACAATGCAAAGGTATCATTATAAGGAAAAGATGAAATAGACAGGTAAAAAATAAAAAATAAAATCTCCGCGAGTACCTTCGAGAATCAAGTAAGTGAATTTTCTCACTGGTAATAACCATGATTTACTTCATTATCATAGATTCCTTTTAAGCTACTCCGTATATAAGACAACATGGATTGGGAACGAATTGTGATAAACACAGAAAGATGGTAAAACAACTTACTTCTTAATGCTATGATGGCTTGCAGACGAACATCTTCATGGAAATAACCAGAATGTCTAACTAAAATCTTCACCGAATCATCCAGATAGCTTAAAATCATTAAAGAAGTGCATAATCATGGTATTGGATAAACAATTGTCACAAAATACACCATCAGAATAAAAGGATACGGTGCATAGGAACTTTTTGTATGTAGTGCAAACATGCCGATAGCCTGGGTTGCTGCAGCCTTTTCATCCAAGACCCCTGTCCTTACACTAATATTGCGAACTCTTGGTTCATCATATGTATCATCATCTGAAGATACACCGCCAAAGCCATTCTCGTCACCATCAGAATCGTCGATGTTTACCGCAGAACCATCATCAAGGTTGCAGGAAGAAAATGCCAGAGGTACGACATGAGGAAGGTACTGTTTCATCATAGTGTGAAAAATATACAACTGTTTACAAGGAAAATGGATGGAAGGAACATACAACGACAGGAATACCTAAATTGTCAAGTCAAACAAGGAGCGTTTACCTGTGCAAAGCCATCAGCTAACAATTCAGCAATATTGCTAAAAAATCCATGTGTATACTCTCGAAGCTCACTAAATTCTAAAGCAAAACCCTGAGAAGATATCAATCGAAAAAAAAAATTTAGAAATGAAATTCGAACCAAATGGGAATATTTTGAAACTAAAACAAACCAAAAGTGCAGCTTCGATAAAAGGAGGCAATATTGGCTCCATCCTCATCCGTCCGACAGTCATTGCGACTATACCAACTAACTCGGTGGCCCTGGCTCGTGAGCACAGGTCCTCATCATTCATAAGAACCATAAAACTTTTCATCAAGTCCAGAACCTTATCAGCATAAGGAAGGAAAGCCTGCTCTGCAGCAGTTGCAACTGAGCCAATTGCAGACTGTGGAAAATTGCAACAGTTAGAAACTACAACAAGGGAGGCAAAGACTGCAAAAATATTGGTCATTCTTATTAAGCAATGATAACAGGATACCATGCAGGTTTCTTGCAGATTACGAGGACTAGTCTGGAGTGCTACAACTAATTTTCCCATCAACGGATCAAGATAAGGGAGGATGTCTTCACCCATGTCCTCACAAAATGCTGCCAGTGCATAGTATGACTTCTCCTGGAAAGACCAAACCATAAAATATGGGAATGGAAAATCTTCTGATTCTCATAGTGTATAAGACCTAGAAATTTTACCTTTACTTCATCAGATGCATCCTCAAGCGCATTTAAAATACAAGGGAGAACATTTCCGGAATGAGATAAAATCTCGGGTTGCAGATGTTCAGCAAACTGCCCTAAAGCAAATGATGCAGCACCTCTTACCATATGTTCCTGATCCTTCAAACCACCCAGGACAATGTTCAAAGCATGTTCCAACCTATCTTTCACTAACTCAAAACAACCTTCAGAGACAACTCCCAAAGCAGTAACTGAAGCTTCCCGAAATTTGGGGTTACTCTGACTAAAGTTCAAGCTAGCAAACTCAAAAACTGGGGGGAAAACATGTTTTGGCAGGTTAATAGCCATTGTATCAATGACTTCAGCAGCAGCCCGATCAGCTGAAAGATCAGCATCATCTTCTTCATCGGCTGTTTCAGTAAGCAAAGGGCACATAACTTGCAGAATAGGTGTGACCAACTTGTGCTTTTTCAAAAAATTAGCCTTGTACTTTACAAGCCATGAAATTATTTGAATTGCCTGACAAGAGTGATAAGGAAAGAGGAAAATTTCTTTTATGATGTAAAAACTAGAATAAAAAATAAAGAAACAAAGTCATTAATAGTTTTCATGCTCTATCCAACCTGATGCCGTATGTTCAACTCCAGCTGTTGACTTGAACATACTTCAAGTGAAAATTGCACGATAGATCTCACAGAATCCCCAAGAATTGGAGCAGGAGACTCAATGAGTTCATCAAAGATTTCAAAAGCAATAGATGCAACATCTTCCTCGCCATTAGCGAGGCATTGTCGTGAGACATTCAAAATGCTAGGAATAAAGTCCCGAAAGAGCTTCACCTATAACCAAAAGCAAAGTTAAAAGAGCCATTAGCATACAAGTCGGAGCCAATTTATTGAGATACTAACGCAGGCTACTGATTTCACTTGAAACAAAAGCAATTGGATTTAAGGAAAAGGAAATCAACACCAAGGTCACAAAAAAATACAATGGAGCGCTGCTATTCACATAAATGCTACTAATAAGAGTTTCAGACGCTATTTTCTCAACATGAGAACTACATGAAGATGAACATTTGCAATCAAAGAAACAAGCACAAGAAGCGAAACATTAATCATGATGCAGCATTAGACCTTGAAAAAAAAATTCAAGAAGGAAACAACATTAATCATGATGCAAAATGCTAGTGAAGCAATATGGTCAATATCACCCTGATGTTAACCTACCACATTGCCCCCGTCATTTATGAACTCTATAAAGGAACCAACCGCCCTACAAAGAAAAAAAAGACTTGAGTGAAAGAGTTAAATGAGCGACCTCATAAATTTAAAACTCAGTGAAAGGTAAACACAAAGAAGTGACAGAATAAGAATTTGCAAAAATCAATTAATAACTATAGAAAATTATAGTATTGAAAACCAATTAAATACTTCAGTGCAGCAACTCTAACGCGAGTGCTAGTCTCATCTTGCAAGCATTTAAGCAGGATAGGTTGTAGGTCTGTCAAATGCGACTGAAAGGTAGGCCCAATCGTTTCAGTTAGAGAGCTAAAAAGGATCAATGCCACCTGACACAAAACAAGTGTGCAACATAAGTACAAACGGAAGAGATTTCGTCAGTTGAACTGTGACTTGAAGAACTGAACAGATATGAGTAAGTGAAATACAGGAATATCAAAAGCAGAACAAGAATAGTGACTGGTTCTGAAAAAAAAAAGTAACAACATAAATTGCAATTTCCTATTTGCTTAACATTCCTACTGTTAGCGGAAGTCTGGAAATCATAAATATCTTTGAAGACATTACCTTTACCTTGTTTTTGACTAACAGGTCAAGAAGACAGAAAACGCCAAACCATCTTTCGAACAAGAAAGTTGAAGGAATTAGGAAAACATAATGTCCAAAGAATTCACTGATACGAGGCAAACAGTTTATCCAAAAGAGCAGATGCGCATTAAGACAACTAGTGTTTTCAGGAGAAGATATGCCTATCCGTCACATAAATATGTGGAATCAAACTTAATTATGTCGAACATTAAGCTCAATTTGGCTTTACCCAGAAGCAGAACATAAGGGTTTTATGAAACACAATCCCACAAATACCGGTTGCTCATTTGGGTTGCAGATAGTTATTCCCTTGCATTTAACGGGACAAGGCATCCCAATTGTAGCAAAGAAAACAAGTACTGATATTTGATAGCTGACAGCATGACAATAACAGTGGTCTTCCATAGATACCTAAAGAAAGAACTGAGCCTTATCATCTTTACTAATACCTTGCAGCCACTTTCCTTTCACTTATCGTGATCAAATGGAATATTACATTTTATTGACCCTACACGATCACTCACAGTTTGGCGACAGCAATTTTAAAGAAAATATAGCATCACACACCAACCTCCCTATGGTCTTCCTGTGCGCTCTGGCTGCATTGGAACAAGAAGGGCAGCAAATCATTCCACTCGCCGGCCGGGACAGCATACTTAGCGATGACGCTGATGACGTTTGCGCTCGCCCGTCTCACCAGCGAACTGTGCCGCCCCCGCCGCCAACGAATTCAAGAACAAGAAGCAGCGATCAAGAACATACACAGCGGGCAAAGTCCAAGAGGAATATCACACCGGACAATAATACCTGGGGTCTATGGTGATGCTCTCGACGAGTGCGGACTTGACGGAGAGCTTGGTCGAAGGGTGGAGCTTGGGCCAGTGGCCGGTGACCTTCTTGCGAAGGAGGACTGCGGAGAGCTGTCGGACGTTGGGGGTCTTGGCGGTGCGGAGGTGGTGGGCGAGGGCGGGGACGACCTCGGGGTCCTTCGCCAGGCGGCGTATCTGATCCTCCGCTTGGCGGCGGGCGTCGTTGTCCGGCATCAAGAACTGGATCAGCAGCAACTCCAGCGACTGCGCCATCAGTCTCTCTCTCTGTATCTTTCCGACCACCGCCGCCGCCGCACTGGGTGAGATGGGTGCGAGATCTTTTATATAGGTGATCCTGGGAGGCGTCGGGATCTCCAAACCTTATTAATCTTGTGGGTTTGTCGTAGAAAATGATGTCCAGCGTTGGAAGGGCGAGTTGATTAAAAGGATAATTGGTCATAACCCTACAGAATATTTTTTGGTAAAAAACCATTTGATATTTTTTAGGTGCGGCTATCCGCATCACGTTTTCAACTCAACACACTACATTTCTTAATTTTTTCATTTTTTTGAAAAAAAATAAAAAAATAAAAAAACCCTAAACTACCATCATCCCCCACCTCCCCCTCTCCCCCCCCATCCCACCCTCATCCCCCACCTCCCCCTCTACCCTCATCCCCTACCTCCACCACCCCCCACCCCCCACC